>PVLD010013651.1:0-55232 GCA_004027595.1 Dinomys branickii | reverse complement strand
AAAGAAAGAGAGAGAGAGAGAGAGAGAGAGAGAGAGAAAGAGAGAAAGAGAGAAAAGAAAAGAAGGAAGCAAAAAAGAGTCAAACTAGGAATAGTTTAATTACCTAAATGACTAAATATCCTTCCTAAAAAAAAAAAAGATAGATAAATAAATAAATAAATATCCTTCCTGCCAAAGTTGGGTGTGGTGGTACATGCCTGTAATCCCAGTACTCAGGAAGCTGAGGCAGGAGGATCTTCAAAAGTTTGAGGCTGGGCTGGGCTACATAGTGAGTTCAACACCAACCTGAATTATACAGCAAGACTATGTCTCAAATTAAAAAAAAAAAAAAAAAAAAAATCACAAATATATTCCCTGCCCACCTCCCTAAACCTATTTTTTCTCTGGTCAGTCAAGTTTTGGCATCTGAACTAAGTAGAATCAACAAATGACACAAATCTCTATCCTTCTGTTCATCACTGGTAAATGTTACTTTGGTTACTGTCAGAGACAGGTTTGAGGGGAACAAGCAGTTGGGATGTCAGAATGGTGTCCTCTGCTGGAGGCAGAGAGAGGAAGTGTTAAGTTAGTGGGGCAGGCTTAGAGCGGAGGCACACTCCGGGCCTGTCTTCTCCTCAGCAGAAGAAAGAGCCAACTCACATCATCTTTATGATTCCTTCCAGTTCTGTGACTGCAGAGCATATCTCTTTGTTTTCCCTGACCCTCTCACCTTAATACTTGCTCATCTAGAGGGTCTGAGAAACAAGTTCTAATAACCTCATCAAGAAAAAAAGGGGGGCCAGGGATATAGCTCAGTGGCACAGTGCCTGCCTGGCAAGGGCGAAGTCCCGAGTTAATTCTTGGTACCCACCACCAAAAAAGTACGAAAGAAAAGGATGAGTTTCCTCAATCAAGAGAAAAAATATACAATGATTTTGGAGGCACCAGAGAGAATATCTGCAATGCTTCTAAATTCATTCATCTGTATCTACACAAAACAAAATGATAAATCTGTAAACAGGTATAAGCATTAAATTTTTGACTCAATGTTCCGCAGGTGAATATGCGATTTTTAAGAATCTATGGTTCTGGCTTTACCTAAGCACTAATTTTAGATGGTATAACATAGTGACTGCACTCGCAGGAGTGAGACAGAACCACATTCAAATCTTGACTCTTCTACTTACTAAATGAACAATCTTGGACAACTCCCAACCTAAGACTCCTCAAATGTAAAAAGGGATGACGTTAGCTACATCTAATAGGATTGTTGTAAGGATTGTAAAATATTTCTTGAAATAAAATGAATGTTCAGTAAATGTTATTAAATCTACTGAGAGCCAAGCATGGTGACACACGCCTATAACCTGAGCATTCTGAGAGGGTAAGACAGGAGGATCACAAATTTGAGCCTAATCTGGGCAGCTCAGTAAAACCCTGTCTCAAAACAAATTTAAAAAAGAGGCTGAGGGTGTAGCTCAGTACCAAAGCCCTGGGTTTATTCCTCAGATTGGAAAAAAAAAGGAAAACTGGGCCAGGGATGTGACTCAGTGGTAGAGTTCTTTCCTTGCAGGCAAAAGGCCCTAGGTTCAACCCCTAAAGACCCCCAGCAAAGAAAAAAAAAAAAGAAAACAGAAGGTTTTCACCCGTATCATTTTTAACCTAATAAAGAAAATCCCTAATCAAACTCAGCTTTAATATTATATTTCTTAATGCTTTAGAATTTAATAACAAGCCCAATTTCTATCTTATGAACAGTTATAAACAGAAAATAACAAAAACAGTCATGAATCACAAGTTCATGATTTGTATATACACCACAATCTCTATCACTAACGCTTGACCAAACTGAAAAGCCAGCCTTTTGTTGGCTAGGCAGATCTTAAACACACCAGCAATTCCATTCACTTTTTTTGTTTGTAAGACTCACCTGAACATTTGTAACGGACATGTTTTGAAGAGATGATTGTGTCCTGTGGAAAACTTGAAGGATTTATCCCTTAACTGCACTGAAAACACCCTTTTCACCTGAGAGCTAACTGCAATTTAATCTGAAACCCAGGAATGCAAATACCTCCCAAATAACACCAGATCCAGCAAAGGTACTCACGGGTCAAACTCATGGATAACACTTTCAAATCTCAGGACAGCAAAGAGACGAGTAGAAAAAGCTATAAAAATCAGAGAATGAATATTTTTATGCTAATGTGCAATTACAGAGCAATAGCAGATGAATAGTAGCCTTACAGAGAAAATAAAATTATACAGCATAGGCTCACAGAAAATATAAAATAATCCCTGACCTGAATAAAGTCCCCGCACACAGACCAAATTAGTCAAGCAATACTATCTACATTTCCCACTTAGGTAAGACACATTTAACTACTTAATATATTATACAAAGCCTATAACATTATACTCACCTATCAATACTGAACACAACTTACACGGTCATCTTTTACATGGTATAGACAGATACACATACATATGAACACAGCCTTAACCTTGGAATGAGTGAACCAGGAGGTATGTCAATCAAAACTCTACTTATGACTCATGAAGACTCAGAAAATCTAAAATCAGAATTGAGTTCTCAAAAGACTTTCAAAAAGCTGGGCACACCAAGCCTGAGATTCCAGTGCTTGGAAGGCTAAGGCAGGGGGACTGATGCAAGTTCAAGGCCATTCTAGGCTACACAGTGAATTCAAGGCCAGCTGAACAACAGCAAGACCTTGTCCCAAAAAGAAAAAACAAAAAATAGCATGAAGGTAACTACCTAGAAAACTGTCTTCTACAAAAATCAGTAGTCAGTGGTCCCCAATATCTGTCAATTCTATGAGAAAGCAGAACGAGCACAACACGCTTCCCAGGTATCCACTAGCCCTTTCGTATTCCTTATGTTTCTTTTATTTTGTCTTCATAAAATTATACGGAATAGTAAAAAAGAACAAATAATAATCTGCTAAACCAAGTGTGCTAGTTAGTGCACACCTATAATCCTCGCGCTAGGGAAGCTGAGGCAGGAGGATCACCATGAGCTCGAGGCCAGCATGGGCTATAAAGTGAGTTCACAGCCAGCCTGAAATACAAAGCAAGACCTTTTGCCCCAAAACAAGAAAACAAAACACCCACAAAGTCTGCTAAAAAAACAAGGCATTTTAAGAAAATTATTTTCAATTTTTCTTAAGATTTTCTTCTTCCCATTCCCAAAGAAATAAAGACCCACATGCACACTCACATAACACAGCAGCCATTGACAGAATGAGAAGCTTCAGAAGTGTGTCCTGCTTCTCATAGGACAGCCGCAAAAACCCCAGCTTAGTCATCTTGTCATTAACAGGTGGCAATAGATGACACACAAATAGCTAAAAAGAAAAAGTTAAGCTTACGATATTGAACACCTTTGATTTATTTAATACATTAACTTTCCTATTTTATGGTAGGAGACCCACAATGGACAAATTAGCTAGGAAAAGCATCAGAAAAGCATCAGAAAGAGCCCTGCCTGAAGTCCGACACATTGGCAAGGAAGCAGACACAAGTGAGGTCCACATGTCAAGACTAAAAAGGAGTGATCAAGATATCCCACCCATAATTCTGTTCCCACACCATCACAATGAACAAGCACAGCAGGAGTAAAGCAGAAATGTAAGTAAAGGGGAAAAATGGGCAGAAGAAAAAGGTCCAAAAATACAAAAGATGGAAATAATGATAAAGAACAACAGAGCATTCCAGAAAAGCTAAGATATACATGGGAGGGAAAAGCAGGTGAAGAAGTGAGAGCACAAAGAGACGAAGAGAAGGCATGACTTCTCAGCAGTTTCCAGCCCTAAATTTAAGCCTCCGTTAACTGACTATAAGCTCCATACCACTCCAGGTTTCACTGGGGTTCCAGAATCATCCTAACAGTACGACTGGCCAGGCATAATGATAGGCACCTGTAATCCTAGCACTCCGAGAAGCTGAGGCAGGAGGACAAAAAGTTCAAGCCCAGCCCATGTAATTTAATGACTTGGAAAGATGTTGCCTCAAAAACTTAAAAAAAAAAAAAATTTTTTTTAGAGGCCTGGGGACATGTAAAGGCCCTGGGTTCAGTCTCCAGCACTTCAGAAAAAAAGAAAGACTATGACTGATAATGCGGATGCAGTCCTGCAACTCAAGAGAAAAGTACACATCAACAGACCGCTGTACTTTTAATCCCCTTTGTCACACTGCAGTTACTGTTCAACGCTATTTCCATTTCAAATCAGCTGTTTCAAAACATTTCTGTAACTGAAACTGATCTAAGTGACTGACTCCAGGACACAGTTTATGGTACCAGATAATAATATGAAAGGAAAATAAATGTTTCCTATTGAAAAGGAAGAGCAGCGCTGGGGACATAGCTCAGTGGAATAAGCGCCTGCCTGGCAAGTACAAGGTCCGGAGATCAATCCCTAGTACTGCAGGAAAAAAAAAAAAAAGAGGGAAGAGCGAAGGGATGTTTCCTTAACATTCCTAAAATGTTAAGGAAAGCAGTCTGTCAACAGTTCAGGATGAACTGGGCATACTGGAATACGGCAGTATTCCCAACACTTGGGAGGCTCAGGCAAGAGGATCACCCTGAGATCATGGCCAGACTGGGCTACAAAGCAAGACCTTGTCTCAAAAAAACAAAACAAAAATGTTCTTAAATAAAGCAGCTCAGAATGGTAACCACTTGATGGGCAGGAGTTATAGGACCATAGCAGGTTACCTATTTCAGTACAAGACAGAACTACCATCTTATTAAACTATAAGCGGGTCAAGGCCTAAGGGATAAGGAATACGTAACGCTGTTCAAAACTATGCGGGGGAAAAAACGAATTTTCATTGCTTCTGATCTTTTTCTCACTATTACTGGAGAAAAAGAAAAAATTGCACACCGGTCTAAGCAGAAGGCATGAAGAATCATACGTTTCTAGCACCAACACTGAGAAGTCAAACATCATTTCTGTAATTAACTGGCCCAGGGGAGGAGCGCTAGCTGGGTGTTTAATTGCAATCCCAAAGGCAAACCTTATCATCATACAATCAAAAGCCTAACTCTAAGGAGCCAACAACCTAGCCCTCTGTCAAGTCCGTGCTTGCTTTCAGGAGCGGCTAAAATAGACACAAACTCAGCACCGCGCAGTTGACACGGCCCACACCTGGTAGCGTACGCAGAGGAAATGAGCGCCAGCGCACGAACAGCGAGAACGGGAGACGTAATTGAAGGCCAGACCTTAAGGGGGTTTTCATCCTGTGCGCCCTGGTCATTTTTGCACACCGCCAAGGCAAATAATGGCAAGCACACTTTTCCTAGAACGGTCGGTATCTCTCCTCCTCCACTGTGCGCGGCCAGATTTGACAGCCGGACCCAGCCTAGTCCGGGTTCCAGGGCTGCACCTCCCGGCCGCACTTTCTCTCCCCCCCCCCGCGGGTCCCCCCTGCATCTCCTCCCCCCTCGGCAGGCACCGCCCCCCACCGCAGAACCCACCGCCCCGGCACCCTCCGCGCCGACCCCTCGAGGCTCTAGTTCCCGGACGCAGTCTTTCCCCAGCCTTCCCGACCTAAGCGCACGCCCCATCCTCACGACCCTCCTCAGCCTCCTTCCCCAGACCACCACATCCTTCCATGGCACGAGGTCGCCACGCCACACTTCACGCCCCCTCCTCTACAGGCCCAAAGCTCTGCTCCCCACCACTTTCTACAGTCCTGCTTCCTGCGCTTCACTCGGGTCCGTCAACATCCTGGACAGTACTTGCAGCTAATTCTCAACCTACAGCCTACGGCCTTCTCACCCGGCCAGCGTTCCTCAGGAATCCGCTCCGCTCCCACGGCCATCCGTTCAGTGGCGCACCCAACCCTGGAGACCGGCTCCACCTCCCGGGCCGCGCCCCATTGGGTGGCTTCCGCCAATACGCCACTTCGGGGAATGGATAGGACTATGTCCCTGCCAGTCAGATTCGGAGGCTGGGAGCCAGCCGCGCTTTCACTTCTCAACTGGTCAGTAAAACCATCCCTTAGCATTTTGGGGGCGGGACTATGAGCTCCCACTGAGCTGTCATAGGCCGACGCGTGAGAGTGAAGCGCGCGGAAAGAACCTGTTCGGAGAAGTTCGGTTGAGGGCCGAGGAGTGACGTGTCGGTCCGTGGACTGCGAAGGGGGCTCGGCGGGAAGGTGTGGCCGGTTACCGGAGCCACGTGACCAGAAGCGGAAACTACGCTGAGGAACAGGCCGAGAGGATCCCGAAATGCGGGACCGGGAAGCTGTTTGTTATCTTTTTTCAATAAGGTAGCTCTAGGCCGTTGCCTAGTGAAAGGTTAAGAGAGTCAGAGTCGTTCTGCCAATTCTCAATGAAAACTCAAAACGCTTCCTGGGACAGACCAGTCCGTTTTTTACAGAACAGATTTGGCCGTGATTTGTTTTTTTTGTTTTTTTTTTTTAACTATCCTCCCGAAACTGCGACAGAGGAGGAGACCCAGGCATATTTCTGGGCATTTCCCTTTCTTCAGCCCTGGCTGTGGGAAGACGGCCCCTCGGCGGAGGGCATGGGGTCCGGCCGGAGAAACCTGCCTGGCTCCCGGCTCCGCGACCGCGACAGCAGCGCGCAGCGAGCGCCACCTGCTGTTCCTCCTCTGCCGCGGACCTGCCTGTCCAAGGGTGGCCTCCCTACGCCACCTTTCCTCCGTGGCTCCCAAGAGTATGTTGGCAAGGGCAGGGAGGGGGTCAGTTTCGCCGGCCAACTTCGTCTTCCCGACGCGCTTGCACGCAGATAAATTCTCGCACGGAAGACGGGAGCGCCCCGGGCAACCCACTCGGGACCCCTCCTGTCTCAGCTGACCCTGTTCTCCAGTAAGTTTTCCTGCTCTTAAAAAAAGAAGGCAGTTTCCACCCACTGCCCAGATGTGATGACACTGCCACAGGGCTCCCCCTTCACACTCCCGCCACGAGTCACCAACCCGACCGAAAGCGCGGGCTTCTAGTAAGTGCTTTAAAGTCCTGTGTGTTTTCTTAGAAAGTCACAGTACCAGGCTTGCCCCAGAACAGGTTGGAATAAATAGGACTCCTTCATTCTATTTTCATGGTAAGTATTCAGTCCTCAGAACAAGTTTTTCTTTAAAAAAAAAAAAAAAAAGGAAAAACGGGGGCCAGGGGTACAGCTCAGCAGCACAAGCACTTGCCTGGCAAGTGCAAGGTCGAGTTCGATCCACTATACCCAAAAGAAATTAGATCCCTTTTAAAGTAGGAGAGACAAGTACTGTGAAGAAATACTAAGACTTTAGAGTTCCCCTTAAAAACTTACTGAACATGTTTGTAAAGGGAATACATTTACATTTTTAAGTGATAAACTCACCTTTTTCATAAGTCAAAATACACTACTGAAAGCGTAAACGAGGTGTAATGGATGACACCTATGATTCCAGCTACTTGGCAGGCTCAGGCAGGATTGAACCCTCGAGGAAACTTAGTAAGACCCTGTCTCAATACATGTATTTTTTGGTACTGGGAATCAAGCTCAAGACCTTATACTTGTCTAATAAGAAGCGCTGGTGAGGGGAGCTTTGCCATCCCTGGGTACAGTCCTCAGTACTGGGGGTCAAGTTGGGGGATGTTAAAAACCTAAGCATATTTTTTTTTTCTAAGCATATTTTTTAAGATGTGTTTTTTTTTTCGTGTGTTTTCTTTTGTAATGTAGGGGATCAAATCCATGGCCCTTTCCCCTGATAGGTAAGCATAATACCACTATGCTATGCCCCTCTAACCCTAGGAGAGTCTTTGATTCCAGTCTGTAGCAAAAGAGTAATCTGTAAATAAAATCAAAGGAAAACAAATTCAGAAAAATTAATATAAACTGTCCATGATGCCTGTAAAACCATCGATATAGTAAATTTGAGCCCAGCCTGGGCAACTTGGGGAGACCCTCTCTCAAAATAAAAAAATATTTAAAAGGCCTGGAGGCTCAGTGTGAAGGCCTCAGGTTCAATCTGCAGTACAACCCTCTAAATTTTACTTATTTACTTTAAAAGAACACATACAGAGCCAGGCAGTGGCACACACCTGTAATCCCAGCACACAAGAGGCTGAGGCAGGAGGATCATTACAAGTGCAAGGCGAGTCTGCGCTACAAAGTGAGTTTAAGACCAGCCTGAACTGCCCAGCGAGACCATCTCAAAAAGATAAAAATAACTCACAGATTATAACCAAAGAATTGTTATCTTCCCTGCTACCGGAAGTTTTGATGTGGTTGTTTCATAAAGTACTGCTTTTACTATTTCATCAGTTGCTTCATATATTTTGTAGGACTCGTTACTTTAATGTAGAACTTCTTGTTTTTCCTGAAGTGTCTGCTTACCTTCCTTTTCTACCTGTGCTGGTCAGATTTGTGATACTGACAAAACAACGAAACAAGACAAGATACTGCACTTACTGGGAAGAAAAGTCTCAGCGGTTTCAGGCCCTGGTCTCTGGCCTTGCTGCTTTGGGTCAGTAGCGGATGAGGTCTGCTCACTTCACAGCAGAGAGAAAAAAGGGCCTTGGGTCTAGAATCTCTTTCAGAGGTGCACCCCTGTCACCCACTGGCCCTACCTCCTAAAGGTCTCAGGACTTCCCCCTTGGCACCCTGGGTGGGACCAAGCCTTCCACCTGTGCACCCTTTAGAGGATATTCAAGATTCAAGCTGCAGTACTATCACTGATCACAAGGCACTCGCGCCTGCCTCTTCTGCCGCACACAAGAGTATCTGTTTTGTTCTCCGACACACCGTCCCCACAACCCACTTTTCTAAGTGTGCTTCAAAACTCTATGCTGGGCTGGGGATATAGCTCAGTGGAATAAGCGCCTGCCTAGCAAAACTCTATGCTGAGAATTCCTCCCAGTGTTTCTAGATTCCACTGCTGTCTCACGCTGCTTGGTTGAGTGTTTACAGTATGCCTATTTCTTGATGTTTTCCATTATTTTTGAAGGATTGAACCCAGGTCCTTCACTCTGATCTTTATCTTCAGCCCTTCACTATTTTTTAAACTTTTAGTGTTTTTTTGAGACAGGACCTTCCTACGTAGCCCATGCCGGCCTCAAACTTTCTGTGATCCTCCTGCCTCAGCCTCCCAAATACTAGTAATATAGGATGTAGGGTGTGGCAAAGCTGGCTGGAGAAGTGGAACCTGTCAATTACAAGATCCCAAGACAGTACCAAATTCTCAGGACCTGTATGTGGAACCTGTGGGATCCCGGGAGACGGGATGGCATACAAGACAGGATACTACAAGGAGCCCGGTATTGACTCTTCATGGTAGCTCGTGTTTCCCCAACAGTACTTTTTGTTGTCTTTTTGAGACAGGGTCTCGCTATGCAGTTCAGGCTGACCTTGAGCTCGCTTTGTAACCCAGGCTGGTCTCGAACTCACAAGGACCCTCCTGCCTCAGTCTCGAGTGCTGGGATTACAGGTGTGTGTCACCACACTGGGCTTTGCCTTCATTCTTGCCTAAGGATGTTCATTGCTTTCAGAGTCTTTTCCTTCTCAACATTAAGATGACTAAGGTCTGGCGATTCAGCTCTACTCTTGCCTTCTGGCCATCAGCTATCCAGTGGTCAGAACTGGACAGGGTTTTTTTTTTCTTTTTGAGACAGGGTCTCGCTATGCAGTTCAGGCTGACCTTGAGCTCACTCTGTAGCCCAGGCTGGTCTCAACAACCCTCTTGCCTCAGCCTCCAAGTGCTAGGATTACAGGCGTGCGCCACCACGTCCAGCTTTATAATCTTATTGATCACAGTTTCATCCCATGTTGTATCTACTTCATGATTTTGTACCCACTTCATGATTTTGCTCTATAAAACTTCTGAGAAGTGGGCTCCTTGGCAACCCACTTTCTGGGTCCCTTCTGGTCTCTCTCAGGAGCTATCTCAATAAAATTTCCTACTCTTGACCTCCACTGTTCCTCCGAATTCATCCTTCAATTCTGAGGAACATAAAGCTGGCATATTGGACACCTAGCAGTAGGGATAGAGACTTTAAAATAAGTAACAAACCCAGTCTGTCATGAAATGTGAAATGTAATTCAGACTTTCTCAGGGAACATTTTTTCCAGGGCTAATCTCTCAAACTTATCATCAGATAATCCGAGACAGAGTCTTGTGTTCCATGAATATGTACCTGAGGTTATAAATTTTAAAATTCAACCATTACACACTTCTGGGAAGCCAGCTCACATTTAATTGTGACATTTTAAAATTGTACAAGTGTTTTGACATCTGCCCTCCCCCCATATTTAATCTCTTAAAAGGACAGAAAACATCACCACTCACAGATTTAATGGGTTTAATAAGTGCACCCCTTCAGTTCCTATTTGCAGCACCCAATATTCCTTTGAAATACCAGTGAGACACGGCAGTGACCAGCAGTAAATTTCCACCCTTGAGAGCTGAAAAGTTCAGGTTCTCTGAGCATCCTCTGTTGTGGTGGCACTTGTCCAAAACTGGTACCTCCCCACAGCTGGGGAGCTTTACATGTACCAGTTAAAGAAAAGCTTTTTCCCCTTCAAGGGGAAGAAAGAAAATTATTCCTCAAAACCTAGCTGATCTGGCTGTGAGGTCTTTCCTTCTGCCCTATCTCTTCAGGCTCTTTTTTTCTTTTTTTGCAGTAGAGCAAGAGAGACCAAAACCTAACCTGAGTTACAAGAAACAAGACAGCGATGGCTATAAAGGGAGTGACCGGGAGCAACTGAGACCCTGTACTCCTTGCCCTCCCACATCCACTGTATGTGCTTCACAGAGAAACAAAAATAACAAATCCACAAAATACAACAGCTAGAATTACAAAACTCATTCATCCAGAGGGGCTGGAAGGCAGAAAGGACAGAGAGGAGGGTCAATGGCACAAGGGAAAAAACCGAAGTATTCCAATCAGTCCAGGCACAGGGGCTGGCAAATGCTAGAAAACAGCTACAGAAAAACCTGTGGTCCATTCAGACTCATGATGGTGTTAAAAATCCACGCAATGGTGTCAGGAAGATTCTGCCTTACGTGCACCAGAGACAAAAATTCCAACTCTTCAAAGAGAAGGGAATACACAGACGACCCTTGGCAGAACGGGCCCTGCCTTTCCCGGCCAGGGAAGGAGAACAGAGAAAAGAGCTGCCACGGCCTCCCTCCAGCCCCACCCATCGCCCCTGGACGGCAGGGGGCTCAGCGGCCTGCAGCAGCCTTCAGTTTGGCAGGAGATGGATGTGGTGAGGGGAACTTCTCGGCGGAGGTGGAGCTGCTCAGCGCAGACTGCAGGTAGACTGTCTTATGGAAGAGTCTGTTGCTTAAGAAGACCACCAAGGAGAAGAGGCGCAACTGGAAAAGGCTAGAGGACAAGAGACCCAACTTGTTAGGCCCCCAGTTAATCAAAATTGTTGTTTTAGGTATTCAACAGCTTATCTGACCACATTAAACTTACAACTACAGTGTATAGAGAAAGACAAGGCAACTGAAATTTCATCGAAGTATATCTGATCAAAGAAGTTTAAGATAGCAGACACATGAACTGAACAGGCAACTAAAGAACAGACTACACACTGAGTACGGCTCAGTGGAAAGAGGGATTGCATAGCATGCATGGGGCCCTGGACTCATTCCTGAGCATTGGAAAAAAATTGCTCTGGGTCCTGCTTCAGCATGAACATTAATGGAATAACCAGTTTTAAAGTATTGGGGCTCCTGGAGGAAGCAGCACATTGGGAATGTGTATCATCAAAATATATTATATGCATGTATGAAAATGCCACACTGAAGTCAGCTATGGAGGCATATGCCTATAATCCTAGCATGAGGCTGAGGCAGGAGGATTACAATTTGAAGCCCAAACCAGGTAACTCATTGAGACCCTGTCTCAAAACTTAAATAATAAATGGGGCTGGGGATGTAGTTTAGTGCTAAGGCCCTAGGTTCAATTCCCAGCAGTGGGAGGAAAAAAAGAAGAAAAAAAAGAGCTCAAAGGTATGAACAGGTCTTACAGTAATGAAGTTAACTACAGAGATTTATAAGTGGCTTATACTGGGTGAATTATTAGATTCCTCACCCCCTTTGGTGATGCTGAGGATGAACTCAGTGCCTTATATACATAAGGCAAGCCCTCTAGCACTGAACTACACCCCCAGCTGAATTGTTAAATTTTATTTTTTGAATTGTTAAATTTTAATATACATGTGCACATATTCATATAGGGTATATCCTGGAAGTGTTTTTCTTAAGGTCTTCCTGCAATATAAGATTATTACAAGCTTACTACTGTATTGTGGCATTACAGACCTCCTTTACACAGCAAAAACCTCATTACCAGCCGATACTCACTATGCTTTTCCAGGGGTCTTTGCTTCATTGGCGCTGATGATGAATAAAGGAAAGAGGATAGAGAAGAGGCAGCCACTAAAAAAAAAAAAACAAATAATGAATCCTCTTCATGACAGCCATGACTCTGAAATAGACACAAGCCCAGTTTCTGAGCTTGCAGTGTGGGTATTACAGCCTGATAAAACCCTAATAAATCAGACACAGCTTTTGAGGATAGGTTTTTCTAAGCACTCATCCTGTTTAACAATGCTCTAGGAAGCAACAGAGAAGAATAAATATAGGCTAGAGGGTCACACAGCCAAATGTCTATGGCTGTCTTGCCAAAGAGAAAACTCCTTACAGGTCTCCTCATGGTCAAATAAGAATAGAGAATGCTTGGCAGAGAACCAAGCAAATAAAAGATGTTACATGAATTTTATTTTTACTATTCTCACTCAGCTCTTTCTAGTCTAATTACCTGATAATATATGAGGACTGCATTGCTGTGAGGAAAGCCAAGGGCAAACCAAATCCAAAGTAGTAAGGCCAGTTCCTTTCTATGTTTGACAACCGCTGATGCATTTCAATTCCTAAAACAAGGAAGCAAATACAGTTAGACTACACGTTTTCTTTTAATCAAGAGACAAACTACAGCAGACAAATTAATTGAGGTTTGGGTTTTAGATACAGACCTACATGGCCACAGCATACAAAATAATTGTGCAAATCTGACATAAAGCTTCTATGTGAGCCAGGCATGGTGGCATATACCTATAATCTCAGTATTGTGGGAGGCTGAGGCAAGAGGATCCGAACTTAGAACCCAGCCTGAGCAACTTAGGGTTCAACCCCAGACACCCTTACAAAAAAAACAAACTTTTACACCAAGTTTACAATTCAAATAATCACAATTTTAAAACTACCAGGCTGGGCTGGGGCTATAGCTCAGTGGAATAAGCATCTGCCTGGCAAGTGCGAGGTCCTGAGTTCTATCCCCAGTACCACAAAAAAAAATAAATTAAAAAAAAAAAAAAAAAAAACTACCAGGCTAAGTGAATTATGAATTCAACATGAGCATCAGCATCCTCAACAGGACTAGTCTAGAATAAAACAGGATACCAATAAAAAACAGGCCATCCTGTAGGAGTTAGCCTTTCACACCCATATATACCTATTATCAATGTATGTCTTTTTTAAGAACCCCCCAAATAAATGTGCTGGCATTAGTTTAATTTCTCTAATTTAGAATAATTCATGCTGAATAATTCAGCTCGGTTACATCTACATCACATTAACCACAAGAATGTTAGTTTTACATTGCTACTTCCCCTAGTTTCCAAGTTAGGGGTCAAATCCACAAAGCCAAATGTAAGCTCTCTCTGACCAATGAGGCTCCTTCCTTTCAAAGATCATTTGCTCAGGACTTGAGTAGTTTAATTCTGCTAAGGAGTACCATTTCCAAACTGGGTCTCTGTGTACTGGGATTCTTTAAATGGACTTACCTTTATTGAACCAACGATACTCGAAGCAGTACAGTGAGTAGAGAAGGGACATATGCAACAGACTGACCAGCTGACCAACAAGATGAATGGGAAAGAGACTCACAAACATCCCCTGAAGAACAAATACGACCTATTTTAATTTCAAAGGTACAAACAACACCTAACACTATTCACCCACCAATGCCCAATCATCAGTGCCACTGAGATAGCCTTCTAGCCACTTCTTAAAAGTTTCTGAAGAACAGGAGAATGGAGAACTCCTGGAGTGGCAGGAAACGAGTGAATAAATTCAAATTTCTTACAACGTTATATTTATTTTGTTGTTTTTGAGACAGGATCTTGCTATGTAGTTTACCTGGACTTGAACTCACTGTAACCCAGGCTGGCCTTGAACTTAGGCAATGCTCCTGCCTCAGCCTCCTGAGGGCTACAATTACAGACATGTGCAATCACACCCAGCCTACAATTTCATATTGAAATTCTAATAATCTTATAAAATTAAAAAAATGAAATTCTATTTTTTTCCATTGAAAAATTATTTAAAGTTCATTACCTCCCACAAAGTATGTATACCCCAGGATAAATGCAATATACCATCCTTATGAGGTGCCATCTAGTGTTACTTCTTTTTAATTTGTCCATGTGCCCAGAAGGCCAATCTCACCTGGATAAGGAAAAGAGCCTGCAGCAAAAGGTTGAAGAGCATGTCAGCAATTATTTTGCTGACACTGGGGAATGGTTGAGGCTTTCTCCCCGACACCTCAAATGCCAGGTCAGCTATATCCTGTAACAAAGAAAGTAGTATGCTGAAACATGAATTAAATGGCCTGAATATCCACACTTAAAGAAGTATTTTGGTCTACCACTAAAATTCCCATGTGAATAAAGCCCCCAGCATCTGGCAAGATGTTTCAGTGATCTAAGACAACAACTCCATTTTACAAAGACACAAATATCTCTTATCTCCCATTGACTAGTTGGCCAAGAAAGATCAAGGCTGAGAAAGGTCCCTACATGGCCACAACATCACAGGCTGAAACTTAGCAACTGTCCACCCATCATGCTATAGGACCCAGACGCTGTTCTGCCCTGTACCTACTTGAAACCAAATGGCATTCACAATTTTGCTAAGCACAAACAGGGGGAGCACCCAAAGAGCACTGAAAACCGAGGTGAGGAAGAATTCCAGCCAAGACCAAATATCTCCATGTAGGGACGGATCACCTAAAAAAGGCAAACAGTGATTAGCTTAAGTGGACAAATGGAAAAACAGGAGACCAAATATGGTACCCTTACTTTCTATTCCCCCCCCCACTGCATCGTTTTCTTTCCAGTATTATCACTGTACCCAGCTCAGTCTTATTCACCGTAGACACACTACATTCTGCCCACACTTACCCTCAGAGTAACCAGACATATACATGCTAATCTTAAAACAAACCTGCCCACAAGGTGACAACTGAGGTGTCAGTTATTAATAGTAGACAATTAGGAGGAAACCACCTGCGTTTAAATCCCAGCTCTGCTGTATACTAATGGTTTAACCATGGTAACTACATTCCACTTCCTCATCAGCGGTTGATGAGATAGAACAAGAGTACATTTCTCAAAGGGTTGTTGAGATATCTGATTTAAAAACATCTAAAGCTCCTGATCCATAGGAAATGTGCAATAAACTGAGGGGGACAAGAAAAATATCTCCCACCTCCATCCCCAGCAGACAGCAAGAAGCAAGGTGTACACTTACCAATAATCCGGGCTGTTACTGATTGAAGCACAGGAATAAATACTCGATGAAACAAGAGGAGACTTAACTAAAAGGAAAGAAGCAATAAGGTAATGTCAAAGCCCTCCTTTAAGAGTTTCAAGTATCGGTTTTACAATTTTCCAGATGTGGGTGCCTGTTAAAAATCAGGACTAGGGAGGACTAGGGATGTAGCTCAGTAGCTCAGTGCCTATCTGGCAAGCGCAAAGCTCTGAGTTTGATTCCTGGTACCAAAAAGGAAAAAAAGAAAAAAACAAAAGACTTCTGGGAAGATGGCAACCAGGGAAGTAGCAGAGAAAGATCCTCTCAGAGGATCACCATCCAGACACTAGATATAGCAACACAAGAAAGACAAGGAGGAGAGAAGCGGGTCCCCCAGTCCCAGGAGGGATTTGAAATGAGAATTGAAGCCCTCACAAAGAGCAAACAAGATCTCTCCCTGAGGAAAAGCTCGGGTGCCGCCATGGCACAGTCAAGAGGAAGAGGAGGAAGACAAAGAGGGAGTCGCCACTCCATACACACTGCTGGCCCACTCCCTCATTCCTACACTCTGCACCTTCAGCTTCAGAAGCCCACGCTTGTGGGAGTCAGTTGTGGGAGCCTCCCGACTTGGCCAGAGGAGAGCAGAATTCTGAGAGCTGGGCCAAAACAAGAGCAGAGAAAGCACAGCCCAGAAAAGAAGCAGTGGCAGTTGGGAGGTGTTGTTAAACCCAGCTTGACAATGAAAAGGTACAAATAGCCACTAAAGCAGAATACCCACTCTGCCGTTACCTGTTCTAATCAGCACCCTGAGGCAAGGCAGAGACAAAGCAATCAGTACACAGCTCCCCACACCCAGCTCTGCACCTGCCCCGAGGCTATGGCCTGCCACCTCGCCTCTGTGAGAGCAACTACCACCAGAGAGCAGCAGCAGTGACCCTAGGGCCACATCAACACCCAGAGATCCAGCCAATGAACAAACAGGAACTGGAGCATGACAGTAAGAGACATGTGCAGATGGAGGTGGGCCAGATCACCCCGTGTCCTTCTCACTCCAACACCACAGAGGAAACACAAGCTAAGATACCTGGCTCCAGCTCCCACTCTGAACTCCCTCTGTGAGCACCTTGAGACTTGGCATCCCTCACGCCCAACATGTGTTCCCAACAGCAATGGACAGAGTCCACGAGCTTCAGGACCCACCGTAAACTACTAATATGAGCACCAAGAGGGACTTCATACTACTTGCATATATGAACCTTGTATGAACCCACAACGACAAATTATACGCAAAGTAGCAGTCCTGGAGACTGAGAGATGACAATATACTCTACAGAGAAGACCCAAGAAACTCCTCCATCTCCTAGAACTAATAACTAAACTTAGTACATACCCTGGACTACTTCAGTGAGCACAAGCTACTTGTGCCCAGCATCTTAAGTGCCCCCAATGACCAGCTGTATAAGGGGGAAGGGGGTGGCAGCACCAGAGAACGAGAGGTGGGAGGAGGTGAAGATCTGGAAGTAGAGTGCAGACCTGGTCCTCTAACTGGGCAGGTGGCCTGCAGGGAGACACTGGTGGCCTATGAGGGGACTCCAGGGTCCTTGACAGGAAGCTCAGCAGCCTGTGAGGGGAGGGGGGTTCCCCACAGGCTACATGAAAACCCTGAAGACCTGGACCAGGCCACTGGGGGCACAGTGATAGGGCAGAGCCTGGCGGCTGGTCCGTGGGGTCGCCCCCATGGACCCAACCAGACCCCCAAAGGCCTCGAGGGCTTGTCAGTGGGGTGCTGATCATAGTGTGCCTGGGCCCCTGTCTGTGTATTGTCATTGAGGTTGGGCACTTTTCCACATAATGCCATAGTACTTTGTGAGCACCTGTGTTTGTTGCAGCATAATTTGAAGCAGCCATGTGTCTTCCCAGTGTGAGAGGCCAAGGGAATGAATAAAACCAAAAAGTACAGTTATTATCAGAGGGAAGATGACTGATTGGGTGGGAGAACAATGGAGATGGAGAAGAAAATTGTTTGATTAATCGTACATGCCTTTATTTGTATAACTGAGTAACAAATGCAAAGATAACATTATGTAATACAGCATCCATTGTTAATTCCCTACTATCTTCCCTATAATTTTGTATTTCCTTTGTTTTTGTGTTATTCTGGTTTGTATCTGTTTGGTTGTTGATATGTTTCCATTCTTTTGTCTTTAAAATACAAAAAATAAATAAATAAATAACCAAAACCAAAAACACAGGACTGAGCGTGGTGGTACAGGCATGTAATCCCAGCACTTTGGAGGCTGAGGCAAGAAGGATCACCCCAAGTTCCAGGCCAGCCTGGGCTACATGGTGAGTTCAAGGCCAGCCCGAACCATACAGCGAGATTCTGTCTCAAAAAAAAAAGGAAGATTAGCTGGGCATGGTGATGCATGTCTGTAATCCCAGTGGTCAGATAGCAGAGGCAAGAGGTTCAAAGCAAGTTTAAGGCCAGTCTGGGCTACACAGTGAGTTCAAAGCCAAGCTGAACTACATAGCAAGAGTTTGTCTCAAAAAAAAAAAAACAGGAAGCCTAGCCAGGCATGACAGGACATGGCTACAATCCCAGCACTCCTGAGGCCAGAGGAATCTTAAATTCCAGCTCAGCCTGCTGGGCAGTTTACTAACTTAGTGAGACTCTGTCTCTAAAACTGAGAATTTAACTCAGTTCAATATCTAGTACTCCCCACCACCACCCCCCAAAAAATCAGGAGGCCTAAAGAAACATCAAAATCAGAGCAATACTCCCAACTGAGTGGTGCAAACTTCATACTGCTTATATAACAGTGAAACTGGGTGGGGTGGGCAAAAAGATAATTTTAGAAAGTACTCAAGTCGAAATATACAGATATATACTAAGAATATAGTAAGTATTTGTGAAGTAATCCAAAGCTAACATCTAAAACCATCTGTGAAATGTTTACATAAACTGAATTACACTGAATTCCAAGTCAAAGGAAATACTAGTCACCTTTCTTTTTTCTTTTTTTTTGCAGTACCAGGGATCGAACTCAGGACCTTGCGCTTGCGAGGCAGGCACTTATTCCACTAAGCTGTATCCAGTTACCTATTCTTTAAAGAACCCAAATTTCACTCAGTTAACTGTAGACAACCTTTTCTGCCCTGGGTTTCAATAATAACAAATCCTACCCAACTACTATGTCAGAAAGGACAGCCTCGCTCTTACCCAGCTATATCTGCCTTTCTCCTCTAATCCCCATCAATCTCTTTGCCAAAAACCCTAGATAGTATCCACAGATACCATTATCTATAATGTTACTACACCTGTGAATGATACATTAAAAAAAAAAGCCAGGCACAGTATCACAGACCAGCTCTTCAGGAGGCTGAAGCAGGAGGACTGCAAGTTTAAGGCCAGTGCAGGCCTCAAAGAGACGTTATCAAAATAAAATTTAAGAGCTGGGGCCAGGGATATAGCTCAGTGGCACAAGTGCCTGCTTGGAAAGCACAAGGTCCTGAGTTCAATTCCCCATACTTAAAAAAAAAAAAAAAAAAAAAGACATGTATTTAGCTAGGCATGGTGGCGTATGCCTGTAATCCCAGCACTCAGGAGGCTGAGGCCAGTCTGAACTACATAGTGAGACCCTGTCTCAAATATAAATAAATAAGATAAAAAGGGATGGGGCAGAGTACTATGGCATACGCCTGTAATCCCAGTACTTGGGAAGCCAATACAGAGCAATCACTTCTGAGTTCAGGGCCAGCCCAGGCTACATAGCGAGTTCAAGGCCAGCCTGAATTACATAGTGAGACCCTCTTTCAAAAAGAAGAGTGGGCAGGGGAATGTAACTCAGTAGCACAGCTCTTGCCCAGCATGTATAAAGTCCTGGGTCAATTCCCAGTACTGTGAAAAAAAAGTATGTTCTCTCTTGAGTAGAAATAAAATCCTTGTAAGTACACAGAATCCTGAATTACAGCCTTAAGTGTGTATACAGTTAAAAGCTACATGTCTTAGTGTTTTAAGAGAATAACTGAAGTAGGGTTTGGTGGCACACGCCTGTAATCCCAGCACTTGGGAGGCTGAGGCAGGAGAATCCACTGAGTTTGAGACTAGCCTGGGCTACAAAGTGAACTCAAGGCCAGCCTGAACTACATAGTGAGACCCTGTCTCCAAAAGACAAAAAAAAAACAGCTGAGGACCACTAACCTAGCAATAATCTAAAGATGTTTATGAGACATCTGGAATTTTAGGGAAAGAACTTACCCAGAATACTCCACCATTCCAAGCACAGCACTGGAAAATTCTTTTAGCGACACATGACTCACTGGAAAAGATCACATGCTTTAGCTTACAAGGCATATAGATGATTTCCTAGCTATCATTCAGTAGCCCACCACTTTTATACCTTCCTTTGGTGCCATACTATTTTTAGCACCCTATATTCTCCCAATGTTCTAACTCAGTCAATGAGAAAAGACTATAAGTATTTCTGAATAACCACCTTTCTGCCAGGCCTGGTAGCCCACACCTATAATCCCAGTACAAGGGAGGCTGAGGCAAGAGGACTGCCTGGACTGAAGGAGTCTGAAGGCTGGACTACCTACTGAAGTCAACCCTAGCCAGAACTGCATATTGAGATCCTGTCTCAAAAAAAAACGTTTTGGATTATTAAAACTTCCTATGTAGGGTGTTTGTGCTATACTAAGATCAGTCACTTCCTAATGCAGCCTACCCTGGGACATTTTCTGACATGGGCTGCACGCCTTACCTCTCTTGCTTCCGCTCTATACTCTGGGTTCTCCTCTGAGCCAAGACACTACTAGCCCTTCTTCGACGCTGCTCCTCTCTCTTTTGCTGGATTCGAGCATCTATCTTTGAGATGGTACAAATGCCCCAGACAGAGTCTTTGATTCCCTATAAAGATATTTTTAAACAGGAAAGATTATGGATTGTACAAGACTTTCCAAAGTTACATATAGGAAAGAAAAGTAACAGTGGAATTTTGCTATAGTACTTAAAGGGACATTTAATTTTTTCCTTCGTTTCTCTCAATTTTTTCCAGTGCTAGGGATTGAACCCAGGGCTTTGTGTACGGTAGGCAAGCACTCTGCCCCTTAACCTTTGATTTCTTTTTTTAAAATGACACCTAATCTACAAAAACGTTGAAAAACAACGGACAAGTTCCAAATATCTTTTATATTCATCAGGTTTTTCTTTGGGGGGATCGTCAAGAATCAAAACTCAGGACCTTGCACTTGCCAGGCAGGTGCTGTGCTTATGAGCTATCTCCCCAGCCCATTTAAAGTCTTGTTTTTGTTTTCTGGGTACCAGGAATTAAACTCATGATCTTGTCCTTGCCAAACAGGCACTTGTGCCACTGTATCCCTGGCCCTTTCATCAATTTAATGTTCTGCCACATTAATATAAATATACTTTTTAATAAATCATTTGAGTAGATTGCCATATAATATTTTCACATACCACAGTATAGTTATCAATTCAAGAAATTTAATACTGAAAAGCTTTTAATGTATAGTTTTGCCAGTTATTCCAAAAAATGAGTTCTGTGGCGTTCTCTCTCAAAAGCTTAGTCTAGGCCAGGCATGGTAGTGCATGCCTATAATCCCAGCATTTAGGAGGCTGAGGCAGAAGGACCATTGTGAGTTCGAGACCGGCCTGGGCTACAAAGTGAGCCCAGTTCAAGGCCAGCCTGAACTGCATAGCGAGATGCTGTCTCAAAAAGACAAAACAAAAAGTTTAATCTAGTATGACATATCACAATTATTTCCTTTTTTTCTTTTGTTTTTGTTTTGAGACAGGGCCTTCCTGTAGGGTTCAGGCTGCCTGCCAACTCACTATATAGCTGAGGCTGGCCTCAAACTTGTAGCAATCCTCCTGCCTCAGCCTCCTGAAGGCTGGGATTACAGATGTGCACCACCATGTCCAGCTTGTCTTTCTTTTGAAGCATATGGCAGCTATTTTATAGAATTTCCTCAGAGTTTTAGTTCATTTTGTGACTAGACTAGACCCAAATTAAACTCCTTTCTATAGGAATACCATAGAAGTGGCGGTGTTCCCCTCAAGGTTTCACACCAGCACACACACAATTGCTATGTGCCTTGTGGTGATCTTAATTGTACAAACCCAGCTTCTCTGCTGTACAGCTGCAATTGTTTTCCTCTCCCAACTGATGAGCAAACTACAGACAGGCACTTTGGAGCCCATGCAAATGTCCTGTTCATCACATTTCCCCCTCTAGATTTAGCATCCATTAATTCTTGCCCAAACTAATGTCACATGACATAGGTGCAACAGTTTTCTAATCTCTCCACAAATACCCATACTATAAAGCCAAATTATTGCCTTCAGTATTCACTAACTACCTGCAATATTTCCTGCATCTATATTAAATCCAGAAATATAAGGGTAAATAAAACACTGGTCTCAGGTCAGACATGGTGAGGTGCACTATAACCCCAGCACTCAGGAGACTGAAGCACAGGAATCGCCCAGGCTGGCCTGGGTAGCAAGTTCACATCCAGTCTGGACTACATGGCAAGACCTTGTCTCAAAAAACCAAGGGGGAAGAAAAATACCGGATAATTCCCATCTCCTCAGCAGGACCGATTAGACTAGAAACCTGTATGTAAACTATGAAGGACTCAACAAATAAGATTAAAAAAATTCAAAAACATCCAAAGGATTTTCTAGTTGGTTCCTTTAGCAAAAGGATCAAGAGAAATAACATGTACGCACCCTGCCGAGGTCCTGCAGAAAAGTTCTGACACTGTCTGCCATCTCTTCACCAGCCAGATGTCTTATCCACTACACAGAGAGGAGTGTCCCCAGTAGCTCATCATGAAGGACCTGGAAACGTAAGAAGTGCAATGGAATAAAAATATGTATCTTAAAGACAAGTTACTTTAGCCAGGCAAGGTGGTGCACCTGTGAGACAAGAGGATTACAGCAAGTTTGGGACCAGTCTAGGCTACACAGTAAGTTCAAGGCCAGCTTAAACTACACAGTAAAACTCTGTCTCAAAACAAAAACACCAGTTACTCATGCACATTTCTATATAACCCCACATTTTGGATTTAGCAAGAAAAGCACCAAATTCTACTCTAATTCTAGCGCACAAGGCACTAAGCAAGTCCTTATAAGTAACAAAACCTAAAAATCCTGAATATTTTTCTTTGATTGGTTTATTTTGAAATAAGGTCTCACTGTGTTAGTCAAGCTGGTCACTAACTCCTGGGCTCAAGCAATTCTCCTGCCCCAGCCTCCCGAGTAGCTGGTGAGTAGCTGCAACGATAGGGACTTAGCGTTGTGCTTGGCCTAAGTTTTGTTTTGTTTTTTTTTTAAGTCACTCACTACTCTTTCACTTTCTGTGGGATAAATGTGCTCTTGGACCGGACCAATGAATTCATCTGGGCCTTGATGTTCCTAATTATCCCTCCTATACTCCAGGCACTTTTGAAGATTTCGAGATGAGTGAAACTATCTTAGTATCCTTTTAATCAATTTTTATGCTTGTTGTATAACCTCAAACACTTGAATATATAAAAAGTTCTTATAAAAAAATGACTAAACATGCACCTCAATCATACACAGAAGCCAGACGTAGTGATGCATGCCTGTAACACCAGCACTCAGTAGCCTGAGGCAGGAGAACTGCTCAAAGTTGGGAGGCCAACCTCGGCTACATAGCAAGACCCAGTCTCAAAAGACAAAAGCAAAAAAATAAGAATCATACAGAGCCCTTCAGTACATAGAAAACTTTGAAGCAGTAGTGGCAGACCTGAGGGATGAATGCCGCAGTGGAGTGTTTGTACCATTGAGAACTCTAAAAGGTTCGCCATCACCGGCCTAGAGTATGCTGTGAACTACTACCAAGACCTCCTACTAGGTTGATGTTTTCTAACTTTTGCAGTACGTAACTGTATTCCTTGTGGGGAGTTGGAATGTGTACACAACACATCTTAATCCTTTTTTTCAGACGCTTCTGCTCTCTTGTCTCCATCTCTTGGTCCCCTTTCCTTCTGCAAAAAAGCGATCTCCCCATTTTTCATTATCTATCTCTTATTTTGCTCTTTATTCATTTTGGGTTTCCATGCAATACTTAAGCTTATGTGTCCTGATCTATTTCACTTAACATTTTGGTTTCAAGTTGCATCCATTGTCCTCCAAATTACTCAAACTTATCCTTCTTTATGGCTGAGTAGTACTCCACTGTATAACCACCTTTTCTTTAGTCATTCACCTGTTGGACAGACTGCTTCCAAGATTTAGCTATTAAAAGTTGTGCTGCTGGCGCTGGGGATATAGCTCAATGGCATAAGCGCCTGCCTGGCAAGCACACTGTCCTAAGTTTGCAAACAAAAAGAAAAAAAGATTAAGGAACATATATATATATACACATACATATATATAAAAGCTGTGCAGCTATAAACATGACATCCATGTATTGCTGCAATGTCTTTAACTTTTTTTTTGCAAAGAGACACAAATCATTTAATTTCTCTA
This sequence comes from Dinomys branickii, assembly GCA_004027595.1. Classification (NCBI taxonomy): domain Eukaryota; kingdom Metazoa; phylum Chordata; class Mammalia; order Rodentia; family Dinomyidae; genus Dinomys; species Dinomys branickii. Next base: position 31,175 of record PVLD010013651.1, on the reverse strand, counting down.
GTGAATTCAATCTAAGAGAAATGGAAAACCAATTTGCAGAAATTTTTAAGAACTTGCTGGTAGTGCACACCTGTAATCCCAGCACTTGGGAGGCTGAGGCAGGTCAGCCCAGCCTGAACTACAGTCAGACCCTGTCAAAAAACAACTTAGGATTCTAAAGTTCTACAGTCCTACTAGACAAGCTGCAAGATCCTCAATTTAATTATAATGTGTGTATAACAGTATAATTAAAGTTTCACAGGCAGCATTATAAATCTCAAATTTCAAAACATAAGCACACTTTTCCTGACCTTTAACCACGTGCAAACAGCAGTGACCCAGCTGGACAAACGCCAGAGAACTGGAAGAACAGGGAACATAGCTGTGGGACAGCAAGCTGCCAAGACTGCATACACCACTTACCCCTTTGGTCCCCGGATGTGCTCACGTACTCACTTCAGGTGGAGAGCTTTCTTTCTCCTCCCTCCCTCCCTTCCTTCCTTTCTTTCTTGAAACAAGGTCTCACAAGGTAGTCCAGGCTGGCCTTGAACTCTTACGTAGCCCAGGCTGATCTGGAATTCACAGTGATCCTCTTGCCTCAGCCTCCTGAGTACACCACACCTGGCCTGAGGCATTTCTAAGGTTAAGAAGCATTGTGTAACACTCCCACTCTTCTCTCCTAAAACAAACACCTCAGTGTTCCAACACCTGGGTGCAGGTGCAGGCACTGTTTTCCCTCAGGGTTGTGGCGAAGGGAGCTCAAAACCGAGTAGTAAATGCTCAATAATGAGCAAGGTAGTTTGAAAAGACTGTCATAGGTCCACTCGCTTAACCAGCGACCTGCTCATCTATAAACTAAAAGTACTAAGATGCTTCATGGGTTCTAGCACAGAGTGCAACAGAATAAATGTAAAAACCTAAAGTCCTTTTTTTTTTAGACAGGATCTCACTGTGTAGTTCATGATGGGCTTGAACTCACCGTGTAGCACAGGCTGGCCTCAAAGTAATCCTCCTGTCTCAGCCTGCTGAGAAAACTTACAATTTTAAATGAACACAATCCCACTACAAAATGAGCCCATTTGGAGATGTGAGAAAGCCGATTACATAGTACAAGGAACCTGAAACAGGTTCGAACATAGTCCGAAACCCTGTGTTCTTTGAATCTTGCCCAGTTAATACCTGGCTTCTGCCTGTACTCAATGACAAACAGTAGCCTTCTTAAAGGAAAACCATTTCAATTTTATACTGTGACCCTAAAACACCCTACCTAGAGGAATATTGGGTATGAATTACTCAATCTGACCAATAGCTATGGCATGGGGAAAAATTACTCGGGACAAGGACACCACACAGACTAAATGACGCATGGGAATTGCACAACTAAGGGAATGAAAACGCATCCAGCTGACAGCGCCTTACAGGTCGGGGAACCGCGACTCACAAACTACACGGCTTGCCCAAAGCCAGAGCGAGGGAAAGGCAGTACAGCGAAGTTCAGAAGCCCAGCGTCCTAATGCTTGGTTCGGGCTTCTTTCTGCTTAAGCTCATAGCGAGCAAAGTCCATCTCACAGACAAATAACCTTTCTTAAACCTTGAAATACGGCTGGGCACGAAATTCCTCACAATCATCACAGCACACCGGGCACCTACTGAGGAACGGTCCTGCACTTTCCTAAGCTGTATGCCCAAGTCTGGGAAAACAGGAAGCTGGCCTGTCCCACGCCAGGTACGGAGGCGGTAAACGCCGTCACCTCGCGCAGGGCTCCCCGACGGCCTCGGCACGCCGGCTCCAAACCGCCCCGGCACCCGGGGTTCGTTCCCCAAGCACTGCGCCGCACGAGGTGGGGACCACGCTCACCTCGGGTCACACGGAGCTGAGTTAGCGGCGCAGCACCGGGATCAGCTCCGCACGGCTGCGCCGGCTCTCCGACCGCGCCCGCCCGCACCAGCCCCTTCCCGACCGGATCCTCTCCTCCGCCCGGCCGGGACCCTCACAGATGCGCCCTCGGCCCCGCCTGCGCTCGCGCGCCTTCCGCGCCCTCCTGGCCGCCCAGAACGGGCTCTGGCGGCTCCCAGGCCCGGCTGCCTCGGCCCGCACATACCCCACAGCGCCCTCGCCCACCGCCGGCCCTTGGGGCTTCTCGGTCCGGCAGCCCGCTCCGCCAGCGTGCTCCCAGGCCGGGCTGCTGCGCCCGCACTGGGCATGCCCGGGCCGCACGGGGCCGCTGGGAAGTCGGGCGGCTCCGAGTAGGGCCGCCGGCAGGGGCGGGGCCAGGCAACAGGGCGGGGCCCGGCGGAAAGGGGCGGGCCTAGGAGACCGAGCCTGGGAAACACTGTTCACACAGTGCAGGACACAAGTTGCCGCTTCCCCAGTTCCGCTGTAGTCCCCGGCTAGTGAATTCCGACCCTGCTTACCTCGACAGTGTTGCTGCTCTTTCTAAAATCCTATGCAGCCTATTACAATAAAATAGGGGTCATGATGGTTTATTTGATACTTGCTGGTTCAAAACTACTACCTATAATTAAAGAGTACTAAACAGCCAAGTGTGGTAGCGCACTTCTGTAATCCCAGCACCGAGGAGGCTGAGGCTGGAGGATGGCTGCAAAGGGAGGGCGGCTGCAAATTCAAGACCAGCCTGGGCAAGTAGGCAACTTGGCAGAACCCTCAAAATAAAAAATACATGTGGGGCGTGGTGGCGCACGCCTGGAATCCCAGCACTTGGGAGGCTGAGGCAAGAGGATGGTTTTGAGTTCGAGATCAGCCTGGGCTCCAGAGTGAGCTCAAGGCCAGCTTGAACGGCACAGCTGGGGGGATGGGGGGACTACACAGTGAGATCCCGTCTCAAAAACACAAATAAATAGATAAATATTATAAATAAATAATAATACTCAACCATAAGGATAAATTTGAATCATTTATGGAAAATGGATGCACCTGAAGACCACAGTCTTAAGTAAAATAAATTGAACACGCAAATTTAAATATGTATTTCTCTTGTGTGAGAAACCCAAAGGAGCAAAATTAATGATAGATACTGGGAAGTAGGAAGAACATGTCCACGTGGAAAGGGGAGCAATGGAAGGAGAGGGAAAAGATTAAGAAAGAAGGGAAGGGGGAAAAAGAATGAAAGAGAAAAGTAAAAATAAGCGTTTGTAAATGGGGAGGGGAAGAAGCGTTGCAAGGAGCAGAGGGGAATGGGAAAAAAGAATCCAGATGTGTTATGTACAGGTACAAATTCCCGGTGATGAGGGTGATCAGTATGCATGACAAATACGTACTAATAAAGGTAAAAAACTAAAAAAATGTTCCTCATATTTTAATGTGGCAAGGAATCGCCTGGAGAACTTGCCCAGGACAGGCTGGTTTAGTTGCTCTGGGGTGAGGGCTGAGGTTCTGCAGTTCCAAAGGGGTCCTGCATGATACCAACAAACATTTAGAGCGTCTCTTACCTATGCGTCTTGCAGAGGTGTTTGGGACACACAATGCCCTCAATTTACTCCTTCCCATGGGGAAAGATGTAGAGTAGGGGACTGTGCTGTAAACCAAGTCTTGAGGGACAGAGGTTAGCCTAGAGAAGAGGCGAGCAAGGGAATTCTGCTCAGAGCGAACGGTACAAGGAAGACCGGCTGCCAGATTTAGAGCACTGACGTTTGGCTTGGCATGGCTGAAATTTAGGCTAGGAGAACTGGCAAGAGGTACACATCCTACTTATTGAATGAAAATAAAAGAGTAATAGAATTTAAAGGTAAGCAAGGCAGACCAAATGTGTGCTTTAATGGAGTTCGCATTCAAATAAACTGGTAAGGTAGGAGAGAAAAGATAAAATGGAATAAAACAGGGGATGTGGATATCTCTCAGGGGTAAGGCATTTGCACAGCATGCCACAAGCTCAGGGTTTGATCCCCAGTATGAAAAAACAAAACATGAGGCCAGGGATGTGGCTCAGCGGTAAAGTTCTTGCCTTCCATGCACAAGGTCCTGGATTCAATTCCCAGCACCACAAAAAACAGAGACAGAGAAAAAACAAAACAAAATTTAAAAAGGAGTAAGTCAAGATTCTCGAAAACTGGGGCAAATAACCCTAAATTATTGCAGGCTGATCAGGCCTGCAATCTCCCAAGCAAGTGGATGGCGAAGGCTTAAATAAAACAGACAATGGAAATGATTTCAGGGCCCCAGGAGGGACTCACTCTCACAGCTTCAGTATTCTCTGAGTTTAGCCAAAGACTTCTCTGGGTGGCCCATATTTATTTGGTTTACAAACAAGTGAGGGGGAAAACTGGAAAAAAAATGCAGGAATCTGGGCAGGACTTGGGAATCCCTTTAAGGACTCCTCCAAGTAATATAGCACGTTAATTTAGGAGAACTATATTATCTCCCAGGAAGGCCTTCACAACAGCAGTGAGATGCCTGCAGCTGCAGTCTCCTTGCAGTTAGTTGGGGCGGCAGACAAGGTGCCTAAGCTTCAGACAACTCACAAGTAAACACGGAAAGCCAATTGGTTAATATTAAATGCAACTCAGACACTTTGTAGTGGTCCCAAACAAAGATGATTTCAAATAATGAAAGAGAAAACATGGAAGCATCTTAGAGATCAGCTGGCCTGGTGGCTACCACTCACTGAAGAAGAGGAAGCAGGCATGATTCAGCAGCTGACTTGGAGCTCTGAAAAGGGGAGAAACCAGCCTCACACATAGCAGGGTTCCCAGGGAAAACTAAACACAGCAGCCCCAAGGGAAAAACTCAACTCGATTGTTTCAGATGCATAAATAAGGACCATGTGGCTAGAATATGACAATATCAAACACGGATTCATCTTTTTTAATTTTCACATCCAATCAGTCATCAAGTAATTGGGGGGTTTTTTTTGTTTTGTTTTGTTTTTTAGACAGGGTCTCAGTAAGTAGTTTAGCTGGATCGAATTTAACCTGTGTAGCCCAGGCTAGACTCGAAATCACAGTGATCCTCCTGCCTCAGCTCCCAAGTGCTGGGATTACAGATGAGTGCCATAAACTGGAGGTGAGCCTGGGTTACCTAGTCACTTCAAAGCAAGGCTGAGATATACAGTGAGACCTTCTTAAAAAATGAAAACAAACTGGATGTGGTGGCATACAGCTATAATTCCAGCACTCCGGAGGCTGAGGCAAGAGGATTGCTGCAAGTTCAAGGCCAACCTGGGCTACACAGTGAGTTCAAAACCAGCCTGCACCACATAGTGAGACCCTGTCTCAAAAACCAAAAACTAAAATAAAAGAACAGGCTAGGGATATAGCTCAGCGGTATAAGCGCCTGCCTGGCAATCACACGGTCCTGAGTTTGATTCCCAGTGCCAATAAATAAACAACAGTAATGAAAAGAATTTATGAGAGATCGCTCTAGTAGGAAAAAACTGCATGGATCTGAGGTGAGCAAGACTGCTGATAGTGAACACTAGGCAAGGTGGACCAGGCCTGGGAGGCCGAGGTAGGCGGATAGTAAGTTCAAATCCCTCCTGGACAATTTAATGAGAACCTGGCTTAAAACAGGACAGTAAAAATAAATAAATAAATAAATAAATAATAAAAAAAATAAAACAGGACAGTAAGCAAAGGATGATGGCCCACGCTTGTAATCCTGAGGTAGGGTAGAAGAAATAAAAGATAGGTAGAAAGGAGACAAGAGCATTACAACTAAAAATTATGTTTAAGTAGCCTGAAATTCCAGCACTTAACCACAATCACCCAGTACAGCCCCACGTCAACAGTCCTTTGGCTTTGGCTAGATTTAGACCCTTTCCCTACCAGACTCACCACTAAGAGGCCATAAATTTGCCTCGGTTTTGAAATTTAAAGAGCCAGCTATATAGTGGCACATCCCTATAATCCCAGAAGCACTCAGGAGACCGAGGCAGGACGATCACTGTGAGTTCAAGCTCACCTGGGCTACACAGTAAGCTGAAGCCTATCCTTTACATAGCCAGACCTCATCTCATCTCAAAAAAGAGAAGAAAAATAAGGAGCTCTGTGTCCATAGTCCTTTGGGTAGATTCATACTTCTGCCCTACCACACACATCCCTAAAAGGCCATTGAGTGGCCCGGTGGTAATCAGCAGGCCAAAAAACAAAATAAAAAACACCTGTGGAATGGGTCGGTACTCCTTGGGGGGTAGCTACTTTTCCTGGGCTTTCGACCACCTCAAACTGTAATGTGTCTCATTTCTCTGAGCATCTGCAGTCCACTCTTAAGTGCATCCTAAATTCTCTGCCAAATAAACACTTCTTTTGTCTCTTACTTTTTCTGCCAGGTGAGTCAGTGATGGATGGGTTAGATTCCTTCTTTCAGCTTCAAGAGTCTCTCACGCTCTCAGACTGTGGCAAGTTGAGGAAGGAGGAGCACAAATTCGAGCCCAGCCTAGGCAACTTAGTGATTTAGCAAGAACTTGTCTCAAAATAAAAATAGATAGCCAGGCATGGCAGCACCCAGCTCTCAGGAGTCTGAGGCAGGAGGAATGCCTTGAGTTCCAGGCCAGCCCGGGCTACATAGTTCAAGTCCAGCCCGAACTATATAGCAAAAAACTGTCTCAAACATAAAATAAAAACAAGGGCCTGGGGACATAGCTCAATGCAAAGGCCCTAGGTTCAATCCCCAGTACTAAAAAGAAAAGGGGGAGTTGGGAGGCTAGAAATGTAACAGTGTGAAGCTGGGGTTCAATACCCAGTGCTACACACACACACACACACACACACACACACACACACACACAGAATTGAAGGTCAGTCTAGGGTATATAGCTAGACTCTGTTCCAAAAACAAAAACATTATCAAAAGTAGAAGGAGCTGGAGATACAGCTCAGCAGCACAAGTGCCTGCCTGGCAAGCGCAAGGTTCTGAGTTCGATTTCCAGCACCAAAAAGAGAAAAGCAAAAACAACAAAAGTAGATGTAGAGAATAGCAGTGCAGTAAGGAGCACAGAAAGAGCCTCCCTGAGATTTGGTGTTCAGACACTGAACTACAGCAATTCAAGAAAGAGAAGAAGGGAAGTGGGTCCCCCGGACCTGGGGAGGATCTAAAGAAAGACTTGAAGACCACAGGGCCACAGGGAGAGCAAAGAGAGAAAGGTGGCAGGGAGGGCCCTCTCCCTGCATCTGGACTCACTGTCGGGGAGGAGCGGTAGAAACCCTCAGGCACACGGTGACCACTGGCAACCCCAGAGGCCTCCATGGAGAGATGTAGCAGCGGAAGGGAGCGGAGGACGTGGAGGACTGCACTGGCTGGTGGTGAGTGCTGTGGGACTGGATGTCCTGCAGGAGAAGGCGACTGGCTAGGAGCCATCTTGAAGAGGGGCCAACTGAGCTTGTAACTCAGAACAACTGCTGGGTCCATCTAGCAGCTGCCAGCTGAGTTCAGTCTCACAGAAGGTAGGCTGATGGCTGCACTCTGAATGGGTCTTGTCCCAGTCTCGTGGCCAGAAAGCAGCCTGAACTTCAGGGGAAATAAACTGCAAGCTCACCAAGATTATCTGCTATCCTGCCATAAACTACTGCTGCCTTGCTGGTGTACATCCACACAGATCTACACAGTCTCCACACACTGTCTACCAGTGACAGCAGAGACAAACCTTGAAGTGGACAGTTTTTGCTTTCTTGATGATTTGCTTCATTCTGTTTGCCAATATCTTATTGAGGATTTTTGCATCTGTGTTCATTAGGGAGATTGGTCTGTATTTCTTTCAAGTTGGATCCTTCTCTGGTTTGGGTATTAGGGCATGATTTCTTCCAGGAATAAATTTGAGAGTATTGCTTCTCTTTCAATTTCATGAAAGAGTTTGAGAACTAGCAGTATTAGGTCTTCTCTAAATTTCTTATAGAGTTCAGCATGAATCCATCAGGTCATGGTATTGCAGTTTGGGGTTTTGTAAGAGGAACAATACAATACAGGACACTTAATTATAAGATTATTTTATAATAATCACCCAAAGTCACCTAAAGAGTCATATACAAAGAGAGAGCTGGAAATCTGTCCACACAGTGAAGACTAAAGAATCCAGCTGAGGGCCTGGATCTCATGGTAAGGTCCTGCATGAGTCCAGCTGAAGGCCTAGAGCCCATAACAGTAAGAGTCCAACTGGAGACCAAGAGCCCATGCTCATGCAGGCCTGTTTCATGGATCTGTGCTGGGAAGGACCAAAGGTCAGCAGTGGAAGCTAGAAAGTCTGTGCCAGTGGGATGAAGGATCTGTGCTAGCAGGATGAAGGATCTGCACTGAGGCCAGGAAGCAGTGTTCAAAGCAAGGACCAGAGCTCCCCCAAAATGAACCGTAGCCATTACCAGTGACATCAAGGTCCTGAGCTTCTTGGATGATGAGAACCATTGAGTTCATCAGGAAGCCAGCATGACAAAGTCCTCCAAGAAAACCAACAGCTCCCAACTGCTCCCTAAAGCTTCACTTCTCCAGTTCTGCCTCTCATGCTGTCAGCAACAACCCTCAGGTGGGCCTCTCACACCCAGCACCACACTGGTTCAGTTCAGCTGGGTGTTACAAGTTGACCACCAGTTGTCAATCCACCATACCTGGGCTTTTCTTTGTTGGTAGTTTTAGTTTTTTGGATTTTTTTGGTAGGGTTTTAACTACACCTTCAATTTCATTGACTGATTTGGGTTTATTCAGAATTTTTATATCTTCTTTTTTATTTTTTGTCTTTTGGAGACAGGGTCTCATTATGCAACTCAGGCTGACCTTGAGCTCACTTTGTAGCCCAGCCTGGTCTGGAACTTGCAAGGATCCTCCTGCCTCAGACTCCCAAGTGCTGAGATTACAGGCATGTGCCACTATGCCCAGCTCAGTATATCTTCTTGATTCAGCTTTGTTTCGGGGGGAGTTCTTTTTGTCTTTTTGAGACAGAGTCTCAATGTGCTGTTCAGACTAGCCTTGATCTCACTTTGTAGCCCATGCTAGTCTTGAACTCACAATGATCCTCCTGCCTCAGCCTCCTCAGTGCCAGGACTACAAGTGTGCACCACCACGCCCAGTTTGATTCAGCTTTGGTAATTCATCTGTATTAAGAATGTGTCCATTTCTTCTGCATTTTCCATCTTATTAGCATACAAGTTTTCACAGCAGGTATTGATGATTTTCTGGATTTCTGCAGGATCTATTGTGATTCCACTCTTTTTATTTGTAATTGCATAGATTTGAGTCTTTTCTTTTCGATAAGGTTGGCTAAGGGCTTGTCAGCCTTATTTAATGTTTCAAAAAACCAACTCAAGCCAGACATTGTGGCACACGCCTGTAATTCCAGCCCTCAGGAGGCTCAGACAAGAGAATCATTGCAAGTTTAAGGTCAGCCTGTGCTACAGAGTGAGCTCAAGTCCAGCCTGAACTGCATAGTGAAACTCTGTCTCGAAAGACAAAAAAAAAAAAAAAATCAAAGAACAAACTCTCTTCATTGCTTCTTTGTATTGTTTTTCTAGTCTCCATTGCATTAATTTCTGCTCTGATCTTTATAATTTCCTCCCTTCTATGAGCTTTGGGCTTGGCATACTCTTTCTTTTCTAGAAGCCTGAGGTTCAAAATTGTTTACTTGAGCTTGCTCAATTTTCCTGATATGGGTACTCACTGCTATAAATTTCTCTTGTAGCACTGCTTTCACTGTGTGCCATAATTTCTGGTATGTTGTATTGTCTTACCATGTTATTGTAGAAACTGTCTAATTTCTTCTTTAATTTCATCTATAGCCAAGCATGGTGGCACATGCCTGTAATCCCAGCACTAGGGAGGCTGAGGCAAGAGGATTGTTGCAAGTTTGTGATCAGCCTGGGCTACAAAGTGAGCTCAAGGCCAACCTGAACTGCACAGTGAGACTGTCTCAAAAAGACAAAAAATAAATAAATAAATAAATAATTCATCTGTAACCCATTGGTTGTTCAGGAGGATCTGATAATGTTCGGGTTTTTAAAAAATTTTTCAGACAGGTCTTGCTACATAATTCAGGTTGACCTTGAACTAGTCGTGTAGCTCAGGCTAGCCTCAAATTCATGTTGGGGTTACAAGCATGCACCTTCATGCCTGGCCAAACTATACTTTCATGTATAGGTATCTCTTTTTTTTGTCTTTTTTGAGACAAGGTCTTGCTATGCAGTTCAGGCTGGCCTTAAGTTCACTTTGTAGCCCAGGTGGGCCTTGAACCCACAGCAATCCTCCTGCCTCAGCCTCCTAAGTCCTGGGATTATAGGCATGCACCACCACACCCAGCCTAGGTATCTCATTTAACAAAGCACAGGAGTCAAATTCTTGCCTATAATTTTACACATGTGAAGTTCTATGCTCAGATACTTGGCCATGTTTTCTTTGTAGTGTTTAGACACCTGATGGAAAAACTTGTGCAGACTGAGTGCCCAAACTGAACCTAAAACTCACTTATCAAAAAGTGCCAGCCGGGCCTGGTGCCACACGCCTGTAATCCCAGTAATTGGGAGGCTGAGGCAGGAGGATCATTGCAAGTTCGAGATCAACCTGGGCTACAAAGTGAGCTCAAGGCCAGCCTGAACTGCACAGCAAGACCCTGTCTCAAAAAAAAAAAAAAAAAAAGTGCCAACACTGCAGTTATATCTGAATACTGAAGTTTTCATTTAGGAAATACAGATTCATACATTAACATCTTTTGTCTTAAAAGAAAAACACAATAATACAGCTTTCAATGATACAACTTTTTACTGAAAGGTAGAAGTTTGTATGTGGTGTCCTTTTGCACAATTAATGTGCTCTTTGCGGTCATGTTGATACAGGAAAATAAATCTCCCAACCTGACTGATATCAGACGAGTTCGTGTTCTCTAAAACCGAAGAATGAATTTTAGGAACAATGGAGGTTAAGAGCAGAATATATTTATTCAGAGAAAGAAAGCTTCTATCCAAGAGAAGGACAGAAGGGGGGCCCGAGTGTGTTACCCCCGACTCTGTCTTTTTTTGGGACTTTATAGGGAAAAACCATGAGGTGAGGCGGGTCCAAGGTAGGGGAAATGGACAACACTATGGTCCACCAATAAGATTACAGGCATAATTGTCCAGGTAAGACTGAATGGACTGAGATCAAATGGGGAAGCGAGTCACATAGCAAGCAGGCATGAATGCAGAGCTGGGCTTTTTCTGTGGGAGGTCAGGCGAGTGACTTCCTGGCTCTTTGAAGGTGGTTGTTACTTTTATGAATTTCTGACATCTACATTCAGGGGGTATGTGGCTGCCCCCGTTTAGCCCCTCTTGTCTTGAGGTCTGGCCCACAGGTGTCTTATCTTTTGTGTTGGCTCCTTCCAGGGCGCAGCCCTATCTGACCGCCTACAATATTTTTAACTAACTCAGCTGTCTATAACAATGTGTACGCTGGTAATTTGGCAAATCCTGGCTGGGTGACTTGGCTCATGGGCCAACAGTGAGGGCTCTACATGCCACAGGTTCACCATCCTGGTTTAGACTGTAGGATGGTGTCACACTAACTAGGTTTAAAAAAAAAATCTCTGAATTACTGACTCTATGTATAAGTTTGTATAAGTTATTTCACGTATTTTTGCTTTGGTTTTATCATCTGTAAAAAGCTCTGTCAAAAGCTGACTTGCCATGGTACTGGTATTGTAATGGCCTAAGTACCCAGCTGCTTGCTGGACTTACCCCGTGCTTGACCCCTGATTCACCTCAAACAGCTAAAATCCATGTACGGTAATGTAATTATTGTTTAAAGGTTCCTTGTTCTTTCTCAGAAAGAATTCAAAGAACATTGCCCATCCCTGCCAGAAACAGGACAGTTACCCAAGTGTAAGGTCCCCCCCCACACCTGTGTATTCATTGTGGTTTTTGTCTTTACAAGCCCTGCATACAATGGGCTTGGGGTTCTCACTTCTCAGCCTTGAAACAGAGGCTTGAGTGGGAGCCGTTGGGCTCAACTATTAAAAGCGCTGCTAAATTCTAATTCGGCTGTTCAGGAGTTTATTTGTTCTCGGACCTGTCTCAGTATAAGGGCAACCATATAAGACCCATGGTCATCAGACCATCAGCCATTAAATATAAAGGTAAGTGACTTTCAGAAAGGGTGCCAAGAGGCTGGGTGTGGTAGCATACATCTGTCATCCAGCTTTCTGGGAAGCTGTGGGGGGAGAATTGAAAGATCCAGTCCAGGGCCAGGGATATAGCTCAGTGGCACAAGTGCCTGCCTGGCAAGCACAAGGTCCTGAGTTCAATTCCCAGCACACACACAAAAAAGAAAGAAAAGTAAGAACAAAAATAAGGCATTATGTTAATTTAGGAGAGCTGTGTTAACTCCAGGAAGGTCTCCACCCAGGAGTGAGATGCCTGAGGCTACAGTCTTTATTTAGTTGAGGTTGGAGCCAGGTGTCATTAGCCTTAACCTTTACCCTTCCAGGCTTTAGGGCTTCACCTAGCATTATAGGCCTCAGTAGGGATCAATGACTCACAGAGACTGACTTACTATGAGTACACTGCCCATCTCCAGACAAGAGGGGTAGGCCTTGCACAGACTCACAAACATAGAAAGCCAATTGGTTAAGTCCTGCTCGGAGCTGCTTCATAGTGGTCTCAATCAGATCCTTATTTACACTTTTGGTTTCTCATACCAAAGAACCAATATAGGGTATTTAGACATCTGTGTCCCATTTATTTCACTTAAGAGTATGGTCTCAAGTTCCATCCATCTATGTAGAAATGTCTCAAGCTTATCCTCCTTTGTAGCAGAATAGTACTCCACCGTATAAAAAATCAATTATCATCTTTATCCATTCATTGGTTCATGGGCATTTGGGCTGTTTCCAAGATTTAGCTATTACAAATTGTGATGCTAATATGTCTTCATTCTTTTGTCTTTAAAATAAAAAAAAATAGAAAAAAAATTGTGATGCTATATGTGAGTACATATTGCTGAGGTATGATGCTTTGAATTCTTTCAGGAAGGTACCAAGGTGAATAGCTGGGTCTAATGGAACCTCTAATCCTAGGCGTCAAGGAATCTCCACAATGATTTCCACAATGGTTGCACCAGTCTATATTCCCAGCTACCAGCATTTATTATTGGTTGATTTCTTGATAATAGCCATTCTTTCTGGAGGGAAATGGAATCTGAGCATTGTTTTAACTTACATTCTCAAATGACCAGTGATGTTGAACATTTTTTCATATATTTATTTGTTGTTTGTACTTCTTCATATCAGATGCCCATTTTTGGATTAGGTCTTTAATTTTGGGGGTCAGATATTTTTCAGTTCTTTTATGTTCTAGATATTAGTCCTTTGTCTGAGGAGCAATTTTACCCTCAGGTGTCTGAGGAGCAATTTTACCCTCAGGGAAGGAAACTTAAAAGGGACTAGGGTGAAAATATAGCCAGAAAAAGAGAAAGAGATTAGAAGCGAGGCTAAAGGAAGATTATAGAAACTTTGGGAAATGAGGAAGACAGGAGGGAAAGAGTCCACGGCTATATTCTGTTGGTGTATTTCTCAGTGGAGGCCTCTGGTGTCACTGGTAGTCACTATGCACCTGTATTTTTGAGCAGCCCCTTCCATGCTGTGAGTCAGGGATCAAGGAAAAATTGCACATTGTCACCTCCTTTTGCATTCTGATGCCTCTTTGCTCTCCCTGGGGATTTCAATTTTCACTTCAGATGCTTTCTAGATCCCAGGGAACCATTTCCTTCCTTCTTTTCCTCACATTACTATAGTCAAACATCCGGACACCAAATCTCAGAGAGGCTGTTTCTCTGCTGTTCACCACTCTGTCATCTTCCCCAAACTGCATCAACAAATATCATCAACAGAGTGAAAAGGCAACTTAGTGATAAAAGAAAATATTTCCAAGTCATTATAGTACTCATGTGGTACCAAGGAACTATATACAGTTGTTCCTTAGCACCGCCAGTATAGGTACCAGCACACTCCTCTCACTTCCTGTGGATTTATAGTATAAGGGGTTAGTATCTATGAGATATAAAGAAGTCCCACACATTGGCAACCAAGACAATCTGGGTGAAAAATGGGCCAAAAACATAAATCGATATTGCTCCAATAAAGATCAGTGAGGACATAAAATGATGCTCAATATCAGTAATGATTAGAAAAATGCAAATCAAAACCACAATGAGAGCTGGGCGTGGTGGTGCACACTTATAATCCCAGCACTCGGAGGCTGAGGCAGGAAGATCATTGAAAGTTCGAGACCAGCCTGGGCTACAAAGTGAGGTCAAGGCAAGCCTGAACTTCACAGCAAGACCCTTTCTCAAAAAAAAAAAAAAAAAACAACTGAATGAGATGCCACTTTACACCCATTAGAGTAGCTATTATACAAAGTAAAAGATGAAAACCAGGAAATAGCAAGCACTGACAAGGATGTGGAGATATTAGAACCTTTGTACACTTTAGTGGGAACGTAAAGAAAAGCAGCTACTATAGAAAGCACATGGCAGTTCCTCAAAAATTAAGCACAGAGTTATTGTGTGATCCCACAAGTCTATGTCTGGATCTACCACAAATGCAGTGAAAGCAAGAACACAGACAGATGTTCATACACCTCTATCAGTCACGGCAGCCAGGAGTGGTGGTGCACGCCTGTAATGCCAGCACCTAGGAGGCTGAGGCAGGAGAATTGCTGCAAGTTCGAGGCCAGCCTGGGCTACAAAGCTGAGCTCAAGGTCAGCCCAAACTGCATAGCAAGACCCTGTCTCAAAAAGAAAAAAGTCATAGCAGAATTGTTCCTCCAGGCGAAGTAGTGGAAAGAAGCCAAGTGTGCACTGTGGAACTAATAGGAGGAATTAATCAAATGTGGTGTATATGCATATGATGTAATATTACCAGAGGAATGGAAGTACTTAGCAGTATTGAGGGAACTAAAGGAAAAGAAATGTTATACTAACTAAAAGAAACCAGACACAAAAGGCCAGATATTGTGTGACTCCTTCCTCATGAGGTGCCTACAGCGGTCAAATTCATGGACCCTTAATGAAAAGCTCTACAGGTGGGTAGTGATAATGATGACACAGCATCAAAGTATATGACCAGAAGAATGAGGTAAGTGTGTTTGAAGCAAGGGGGAGTAGCTGAGGGGAATTAATAGCAATGCCTCTTTTGCTGTAATATTTTTGAAAGACAAGTCTCACTATGTATTTCAGGCTGGCTGTCTTAGTTACTTTTCTCTCATTGCTAAGCCAAAATACCTGATGCCCAAAATTAAGGAAGGAAAGGTTTATCTAGTTTATAGTTTGTGGAGGTTATAGTCCACACTCAGCTGGCTCCAAGGCAGAGTGTCACATGGCAAAGGCACAGTTCAAGAAGGCAAAAGATAGCAAAGCAAAGCCGAGCATGGTGGTGAGTGCCTGTAATTCCAGCCCTCAGGAAGCTGAGGCAGGAGGATCTTTGTGAGTTCAAGACCAGCCTGGGCTACAAAGTGAGCTCAAGGCCAGCCTGAAGTGCACAGCAAGTCTCTGTCTCAAAAAAAGACCAGAAAAAAAGCAAACAGCATCAAGAACAAAAAAGGAGGACTGGCAGCCAGCAGCCTCTTTCTCTCCAATACATATGCAAATTGTTTGCCCCTGGGCAGATGTAACACACCCATAATCCCAGCGTTGGACTATGGATCAATCAAATATCTAGAAGCCCACCCCATGACTACATGAGGATTTGGGGGGACATGTAGACACAAACCATACATTCCACCCCCAGCCCCCAAAGACTCATGCACTTCCCTTTATACAAGCAGCATTTACTCCATCTGCATGAGGTGCCAAATTCCTAATAGTCTCAGCATTGCTGAAAAGTCCAAGTCCCAAGTCTCCTCTGAGATGTATAGCAAACGCTTAGCTGTGAGCCCTTGTACAAATGAAAAGTTACACACTTTCAACATTCAATGGCACAACATAAACATTACCACTCCAAAAGGTACAAATGGGGATAGAGAGCATTTGGACCAAAGCAAGTCCAAAATCCAGTAGGGTTAACATTATGTCCGATAGTTCCATGTCCAGCATCTGAAGCAATCTGTGGCACACTGTGAGCTCCAAAGGGCTTGCATGAGTCTACCCCTATGGCACTTCCAGTGGTTACAGCTCCCATGGCTTCTCTCTTGTGCCCACTTTGCTCCTTCCCTGCAGCTTTCCTCAGACAATCCACGTTCCTGATTTTTCCAAACTTATGAGGTCTCCACTGCACCTTTCACTTTCCACTCACAGCTTCACACACTACCCTCTCAGGAGCACACTGCCTGGCCTCCCAGGCCTTCTTCTGAAATCAAGGTGGAAGCCTTCTTTTTTTGTGTGTGTGTGTGTGTGTCTTTTTGAGACAGGGTCTCGCTTTGCAGTTCAGGCTAGCCTTGAGCTCACTTTGTAGCCCAGGCTGGTCTCGAATTTGCAATGACCCTACTGCCTCAGCCTCCCAATTGCTGGGATTACAGGTGTGCACCACCATGCCCAGCAAGGAAACCTCCTTAACCTCAGAACTCCTGCATTCTGTATGCACCTAAAACCTGTGTCACATGGATGATGCCAAGGTCTGCTGCCACCTGGAGGAGTAACCAAGCTTTCCTCTCTCTTGGCCATAGAGGTCAAGTGCCTGGATCACTGGGCACTCTGAACTCTTTATACTGAGGGACAAATTCTCATGCTGCTGCCATTCTGGAACCTGGTGCGGCCACTGCCACCATTCTGGAACATGACACTCTGTGGCTTTCCCCGCAAAGTAGTCTTTCATTTGCAATTTTGAGGCTGCAAAGGGTGGACACTTGCTGCCTCTTGTGATGCTGTCAGGCCATCTTTTCTATTCTCCTGTTCCTCCTCACCAATGGAGATCTCCTCAGCTCTGTCTTTGCAGTCCACAGCTTTACTGGAGTTTCCTTTCTGGCCAAACTCAACATTTGCCAGGCATGGTGGTGCATGCCTGTAATCCCAGCACTTGGGAAGATGAGGCAGGAGGATTGTTGAAAGTTCAAGACCAGCCTGGGCTACAGAGTGAGCTCAAGGACAGCCAGAACTGCATTAACAAGACCCTGTCTCAAAAAGACAAAAACAAACAAACAAACAAACAACAACAAAAACAACATTTTAAATTGTCCTGTTGGACTCTTTGCTCTTGATTCTCAACATAAATCTGGCTAAAAGCCCCCAACAATAGCCATGCAACTGCCTCAACATTTGACTGTCTGGAAATTTCTTTTGCCAGATTAATCAGTTCACCGACCTTAATCTCAGTCTCAGGAAAAGTCTCTGGACATGAGCAAAATGCAGACAAACTTTCTGCCAAGCCATGACACTGGCCTTAAACTCACTATGTCACCCAAGCTATCCTCAAACTCACGGTGATCCTCCTGCCTCACCTTCTAAATGCTGGGATTACAGGTATCCACTACCATGCCTGGCTATTGTAATATATTTTTAAAATTCATCATTCACCATTTTTTCCAACCATATGCATACTTAATGCCACTAAACTGTGGACTTTTAAATGGTTAGAATGGTAAAACTTTGTTATATGCATTTGCATTAGTCAGCTTTCTCTGTTGAGATGCCATACTGACATGCACAACTTAGAGGAGGAGACGTTTAATTTTGTTTTGGGGACTCAGTCCATGGGCAGCTGTCTTCATGGCAGGAACCTCATGGTAGAAGGATTTTTTGTTGGTGGTGGTTTTATTTTGTTTTACTCTTGCTGTTGCTTGGTGCTGGGCACTGAACCCCAGACCTTGTGCATGGTATGGACATGTTCTACCATGAGCTAGCTCTATATACTCCTGTCATAGGCAGCTGAGCTAGACAGAAATATTATAGGCAGTCAGGCAAGGCCAGGCCCTCGAAGGAGCCAACATAAAAGATAAGATACCTGTGGGCCAGACCTCAAGACAAAGGGGGCTGAACAAATGCAGCCACATATCCCCTGGGTGTGAATGCCAGGAATTGACAAATGAGTAACAACCACCTTCAGAAAGCCAGGAAGTCCTTGACCCAACCCTTGACGGGAAAAGCCCCACTCTGCATTCATGCCAGCTTGCTACGTGCCTTGCTTTCCCATTTGATCCCAGTCCACTCAGTCTTACCTGAATATTTATCCTTGCAGTCTTATTGGCTGACCATAGTTTTGTCCATTTCCCCTACCTTGGACCCGCCTCACCTCATGGTTTTTCTCTGTAAAAGTCCCTAGAAAAGACAGAGTGGCGGGGGGTAACCCACTCAGGCCCCTCTTCTGTCCCTCTCTTGGACAGAAGCTTTCTCTCAATAAATATATTCTGCTCTTAACCTCCGGTTGTTCATAAAATTCATTCTTCAGTTTTAGAGAACATGAACTCGTCTCAGATATCATTCAGGTTGGGAGTTTTATTTTCCTGTAGCACTCCCTGGCCCCACCGTAGTTTAATCAGGCTGCTTAGCAACATGTTCTTAGAAACCTCTGTGCTATGAGAGCCCAGAAGAAGAGAAATCAAATGTGCAAAAAAAGCAAGCAGAGGCAGACGTCTGAGTAAACTAGCTTATGCAGACATGGGGGCCAAAGAAGCAGAAACAAAGAATGCTACAGACTGGGGACTTTGCAATTGGACTGCATACTACTATCGCCAGAGGTGCAGTGTCCAGCAGTTCCAGGTCTTTCATTCCTGCCTGAAGATTTGGCCAGGACACTGATGAACAGGTAAATGTAAACTTTTATTTAAAGTAAAGGAAGAAAAAAATAAAAACTAAAAAAAAATAAAGTAAAGGAAGAAAAGAGTGAAGATCAAGAAGAGACACATCCCACATGCAGGACAGCCTACTGCTGAAACAAGAAGATTGTAGAACAGGAAGGTTGCAGTGGTGGTGAAGTTCATAGTTGCCATCTTTTGTACCCTCTCACATACAAGCCATCAGAAGTTGCTTTGCTCAAGCCTCCTGGATATGATTAACAGGTCACATCCTGTTGTTTAGCCTCAATCCTGGATCTTTGTAATTGTCAGGTTGCATCCTGTTTTCCAGTCAGCCTGCCCATGCCCTAATCTCCTTTGTGGATTAGCTGAGTTGGGCCAGGGTCTGCTTGAGGATGATCTCAGTTCTGGCTTTGTAGATGGGTCAAGAAGTCTTTATTGCTAGAGGCAACAATTCAACCTCTATGACATGATTATTTTTGCTTGGAGCAGTCTCAGTCTTATGGAGGCTTTGTCGGAATCTAGGTACCATAGATGTAGGACAACGACTGGAGACTTCTGGGTGCTCACTGTGCATATAAATATCTTGGTGTCCTCAGTCTTGAAAGGGGATAAATTACGTACATTGAGGAATAATGAACTTTGTTTTGCTAACTTTTAGGCAAATACTTACTACATATTTAGTAGAGTATAATACAGAGCTGAGCAGAATCTGACCCAAAGTCTTAGGGTAATAAAAGACAAAACGAGGGCCAAGCTTTGTTCTGCTTTTAGTTGCCCATTGGGCATCTACTGGCCCCACTGAGAAACCAGTGCCTTTCAGCAAAAACCACAAGCCGGATGTGGTGGTGCACACCTGTAATTCCAGCACTCAGAAGGCTGAAGCAGGAGGATCAACCTGAGCTCAAGGTCAGCCGAAGCTATATAGTAAATTCAAAACCAATCTAAACTACGTAGTGCGGACCTTGTCTCAAAAAAACAAAACAAAAAACTCCTACTTTTAAGTCCCTGGCTTCCTCAGAGATAACACAGTTCTTTCTCTCACTTTCTCTCTTCTTCTCCCCACCTCTTTCTCTCTGTCTCTCCCTCTCTAGCTTGCTTTTAAAGAGTAACAGGCTAGGCCCAGGAATTAGTTCTGGTCTCTGGCTGTGTCAGAACCAGTAAGAGGTTATAACCAATTCATGGGAGGATAAACAACAACAATAACAAAAAACTCTGTAGATTTATGTAGACTAAAGAACTGTTAAATTGATTTCTTAAAAAGATTTTGAACTGAGGCTATAGCTCAGTGGTATAAGCGCCTGCCTATCAAGTGCAAGGTCCTGAGTTTGATTCCTGGTACCAAAAGAAAAAAAAAGTTTTGAGAGGGGGTCTTACTATGCAGTCCAGGCCAGCACTGAACTCTAGTCGTCCTGTGAGTCATGTGCCACCACACCTGGCCAAAATGAATTTACAAGGTCTGGTAATTGTCCTTATTTAATCACTGGAGGAGAAGGCAATTGGACTTCAACCTGACTGGTTAATTTGCATATCTATAGGTTAAGAAATATTTTGCATGGCTCTCAGTTATTTACAATATTCAGCGACTGTGAGGTAGCTCAAGGACAATGAACATTTAGACTCAGATATCCATGGGGTGTGCTGATGTTCCTTCTGATACTCAGCATATGTTGTTTCCTGCCCCCCACCAAATCTCTAACAGCCGGGCGTCCAACAATTAAATTCTGACACTATATACCTCGAGTCAGTAGTGTCAGATCCTACAAGTTAAAAGACTTCATCCTAAACAAGAATTTCTCCCCTTCTGAAGCTAGTCAAAAGTCCTAAACTAGTATTTCTAACTGATCAGCTATAAATTGGGAGTCCCCACAATACCCTAGTCTTGGTTACTTTTCTCTCTCAATGCTGTGAAAAATACCCAAGACCCAAAATGAAGGAAGGAAAGGTTTACTTAGCTTACAGTTTGTGGAAGTTTCAGTCCATACTTGGTTGGTTCAAAGGCAGGGTGGCACATGGCAGAGGGCAATTGTTCATGGAGGCAGAAGATAGCAAAAGCAACAAGAGCAAAAGGGAAGAGGCGTGGCAAGCAGCCTCTTTCCCTCCCTTGCATTGTATGCAAACTACCCACCCCAGGGCGGGTGTAGCAGGCACATCCTAATTCCAACATTTGACAGTGAATCAACCATAAAATCTAGAAGCCTGGTCCCATGACCGTATGAGGCTTTAGGGGGACATCCAGGCACAAACCATGACAACCCTCCTCAGGTTATATTTTTTTTTAATTCTTTGGTCTTTTTGAGGCAGGGTCTGGCTATGCAGTTCAGGCTGCCCTTGAGCTCACTTTGTATCCCAGGCTGGTCTTGAACTCAAAATGATCCTCCTATCTTTGCCTCCCAAGAGCTGGGATTACAGGCGTGAGCCAACACGTCTGGCCCCTCCTCAGGTTTGAGAATTGAAAAAATGGCTGTAGTCCAGCACTCTGGGAAGCAGAGCTTCCAGGATTGCAAGTTTGAGCCCAGACTAGGCAATTTAGTCTTTTAGTGAGATCCTGTTTGAAAAGAAAAAATAAAAAAGTTCAGACTGAAAGCTGTGGGGTTCAATCTTTAGTACCACTAGTAATACTACTACTAATAATAATAATAAATGAAATGGCTCACAGAGATCAGGAGAACGTTTTAGGTGTGTGTGCTGGGTTATGACAAAGGATACAACTGAGGAACAAACACATGATGAGATGCTGAGGGAGAGGGGTGTGGGGAGGCCACCGAGCTTCTGTGCCCTCTCTGGGGTGCCACCTACTGGCACAGGGATGTGTTTGCCAACCTAGAAGCTCTGATCCCTGTCGTGTAGGGATTTTTAGTGCAGTTACATTATGTAGGCTCGACTGATTAAATCATTGGCCCTTTGGTAATTCACTTCCCCTTCCCTGAGGTCAGAGAGCAGGATGAGGCTGAAGGTCCCTGCCCTCTGATCACGACTGGGTCTTTCTGGTCACTCGAAGTGCTCTAGGGACCCACTCTCAGTAATCTCACTATATTGAACTGTTCCCCATGGTGGAGCCACAGAGATTCCAGGTTCTTGTGTGGAACAAAAGCAAATGCTCGGTAGTGGGGGAAAGCATCTACATTCACTGAAGGTTACAGACAGAAATGGCTGACAAAAAAGCAACAGTAGTGCGGTGGGGCATGCAGACAAATTGGGCTCCAGGGCTCAAGAGGGGAAAGGGGACAAGGACTTGCACATGCTGTGGTCTGGGGCGACGGGAAATGCTCTGGCACAAGCGGGTAGAGGGAGGGACTAGGGAAGGCTGGCTTTAGGGTGGTAGCGAGCTCAGGTGGCAGACGGGAGTGAATTCCACAGCCCCCAATACCTTCTCTGTACTACAGCCTTTATGTGACAGGGCTCCCTGGTGGGGAGAGGTGATGATGGCCTCTGAAGGATCAACGTCGGATTTCAGGAGTGAGTTAGGTCTTTCTGGTTTTTTTGAGATAGTGTCTCACAATGTAGCCCAGCCTGGCCTTGAACTCAGTGATCCTACTGATACAAAGGAGAAAAACTCCCAACCTCAGTGGTATCTGTGATGAGTTCATGTTCTCTAAGACCAAAGAATTAATTTTAGGAACCATGGAGGTTAAGAACACAATATACTTATTCTGTATGACATGTATGCTGCGTATGTATGATATATGATACATATGCTGCGTATGTATGTATGATATGTATGAAAACTTCTGTCCGAGAGAGACAGAATGGGAGCCGAATGGGTTGCCCAGTGAACTTCTCTTTTCCAGGGATTTTATAAAGCAAAATCATGAGTTGAGACAGGCCCAAGGTGTGGGAAAAATGGGAAATCACAAGGTGGGAATGAGGTGGGACAAAACTGATAGGTTTTTCCAGCGCAGAGAAAAGTAAAGTGGAATAAAATGCCTTTACTGTGAGTGCGGAGAAGACCACAGTAGGGAAGAGAAAAGAGACATTCAACTTCCACCGGCCTGTCGTGGGGGTCAAAGGTTAAATAGGCCCAGGCTGGAGGCAGGGTTTAGGAGGTGGACCGCCTCACATGGCAGACCAGGATTAGGCCTGAGTGTGAGAAAAGGAAACAGGATATTACAAAAAGGGAAGTACAAAGTGGTAATTTCACTCAGAGGAAGAAGGGTAGCGCTTAGCACATCACCTCCAGCGCCATAATGGCTGGATGCCATACTGACTGGGCAGGAATTACAGTGAGGCAAGAAACCCATCAAAAATGATGGTCAGTCAGTAAGAATTGTTCAGGTAAAATTGATTATATCAGGATCAAATGGGGAAGTGAGTCATGTATTAAGAGGGCAGAAATACAGAACAGGAGCTTTTCCTGTAGGGGGTTGGGGCAGTGACACTCCGAGGTGATTGTTCCCTATTTAGAATATCAATCCCTGAGGTCCATCCTTAGGGAGATATGTGGGTGTGTTTGTTTCCACTTTTGAGATCTGGCCCACAGCAAGTACGGGCTCCTTTTGCAAGGTATC
Source organism: Dinomys branickii (assembly GCA_004027595.1). Classification (NCBI taxonomy): domain Eukaryota; kingdom Metazoa; phylum Chordata; class Mammalia; order Rodentia; family Dinomyidae; genus Dinomys; species Dinomys branickii. The sequence goes on along the minus strand of PVLD010013651.1, from coordinate 8,064 downwards.
TTTACCTTCCTTCTTGGCTCCTTGGAGGGCCTGTCTGACTGCCTACAATATTTCTAACTCAGTGACCTAACACTCCTGCTTCTGCCTCACAAGTGCTAGGATTACAGGCGTGCACCGCCGTGCCCAGTGAGTTAGGTCTTTTGAGAGCAGGTTGCTATAAAGCCAACCCCTGTGTTTGGCCCCCTTCTGTACTCTACTGCTTCCTTTTCCACTGCTGACCCTTGCTGTGAGGCAGCCTGGGGCCCTCAGCGGATGTGGGCCGTGCTGTCCAGACCCTCCAGGTACCAGAGTCTTGAGCCATGGAAACCTCTCCAGTCTCAGGTGTTTTTTTTTAATTTGTTTTTGCCATGCTGGGGATCAAACTGAGGGTTTCATACAGGCAAAGCAAGGATTTGGGTATTTTTTATTTACTTTTTGTAATGGGCATTGCTTTATTTTTTGAGAAAGGATCTCACTATGTAGTCCAGGCTGGCCTCGAACTCCTGGCCATAGTGCTGCGAGTGTGCAAACAGGCATGGCTATAGTACATAATGATTATATTCTATTTTCTTCTTGTGTGGAGGGGTGTGTGTTTTTAGTGATTATATTCACCATGGGGAGCTGATACACATACATAAAACATCTTAATTATTTTTATGTCCCCTTCCCCTTATCTCCCTCCCCAGTATTTTTGTTTTAGCAACAGAAATCAGACAAAGGCCATTTGTGCTGACACACCTGTAATCCCAGCACTCAAGAAGCTGAGGCAGGAGGATCTTGGCGAGTTTGAGGCCAACCTGGTACACAAAGTGAGTTCAAGGCCAGCCTGAACTGCATAGCAAAACCCTGTCTTTTTTTTTTTTTTTTTTTTTTTTTTTTGTGGTACTGGGGATCGAACTCAGGACCCTGCACTTGCTAGGCAAGCGCTTATTCCACTGAGCTATATCCCCAGCCCAAAACCCTGTCTTAAAAAGACAAAAAACAACAAAAACAAACAAAGAAAAAAAAACCAACGGAACAAAACAAATACCCATGATTTCTTCTCAGTCAATGTTTAGGGACTCCCTTTCCCTCTTTTCACCTTGACAGCACCCAGGAAATTAAAAAATAACACAGTGCAGAGGCAGGCAGCACATGCTTTAATCTCAGCCCTCTGTGAGGCTGAAGCAGAGGCTGCAGAAGGAGAATCCCTGCCAGTTCGAGGTCTGCTTGAGCTAGATAGAAACTCAAGTCCAGTCTGAACTACAAAGGGAGACCCTGTCTGAAAGACACAAAAACCAAATAAACAAAAACAAAAACCTAGAACAAAAAACAGCTTTGTTAGGGATTTGGAGATGTAGCTCACTGATAGGAACCTTTGACTCTGAGTTCAATCCCCAGTACTACAAACAAAAATGAAATTTTAAAAACCAAAATTTTTTAAAAAAGAATAAATATTTTTCCTTTCGAACTGTTTTTATTGTCTTTATTTTTGAAGTTTATATTAAAATGCATTTATTTATGTTTTGGTAAAACAAACTTTTTTAAAAACAAGACACGGTGTGACCTGAAAGTGAATCGAGAAATACCATAAGGAGAAAAGCAGATTCTCTGACGAGATACCCAACTGAGACCGCAGAGCCTGCTTTGCGAGTAGTCGGTTTCCTCGCTAGACAAAGAGCACAGATGCATCAGTTATTTACATATTAACGCGGTCCTCACAATGTGGTGTCTATTTGGACCCCAAACTGGGCAAAACAATGGAATTGAACTCGTGCCAGGCACCTCTCTCCCCGGAATTAGAGGGCAGACGATTTGAACAGATACAGCAGAGTTTGTTTCAAGGTCCAGCCTGGAGAGAGCAGGGCTAAGAGATTCGTCCTCCAATAGCTCTTGGGCTGAGACCCCCTCTGTCGTTATTTATTTAGCGGGGGCGGGGGGGCACAATAGTTTCCCTTTCTCTGTGAATAGATGCGAGCTGCCTAAGGGAATGCAGCAGGGGCTTCCTAGTAACCATGGGAACCTTATTGGCACGGTAACCTGGAAGCCACTTGAAAGACAGGCGGGGAGGTGGAGAGGAGAACAGTGGAAAGTTCTGAACTATTCCTGAGAGGAGAGGGTACGCAGCTTCCCATCCTGCTGAGGAGCAAAGACAGGAAAGAGGACCAGCTCGGCCTTTAGCTCTCTTTTAGCTGCTGCCAGGCTTGCAGTGTGGGCACTCGGTCTTTGAACATTCACTGTCAATAACCTAGATCTACTGACTTTTTTTTTTCTTTTCTACTGTAGCACCAGGACAGGAGTAGGGGCTGGGAAACAGGAAGCTCTCATACATGGGATGGTGGGCCAGATACCACCCTGAGCTTTTCAGGGCTGCTGGGGGCCCCAGCATCCTTGTGGCGCTAAAGATAGAACCCAGGCCTCCCGTGTGCCAGGCAAGCGCTCTACTACTGAACTATACCCCAGCATATTTCATACCTTTTATTGCCAAATAAAAATAACCTTTTATTAAAGATGCCTGGGGATGAGGAAATTTCTAAGCAGCACCTAAAGGAAGAAATAAATCATTGCAATAAGGTTCAGAATGGGCAAGAATATAGTAAAAGCAAAAACAAACAGACTGAGAATCCACCAGAGTGATATAAAAGAGTACTTTCAACTGCAAACATTTGAGCTAGGGCAGATGCAGGAAAAAGTTCTCTGAACCTACCAGATCTGACTACAGCGCAGTCTGCCCAGACACAGCTGCCATTAATCTGCCTCCCCAGAAGCTTCCTGAGTGGGAGAAGGAGACCTTAGCACACAGAGGTACAACTTCAGCAGACAGGAGCTTCCTCTCAGGGAGCTTCTGACCCAGGAGACTAACAGGCTCAGAACCTTCCAATTTCCCCACTGAAGCTACAACTAGTCCCTTTTGTTAAGAAAATTAAGTGAGATAAAAGGTTTAATGAACACTAATATTAGATAAGATTCTTAGTTTCTTCTTTCTTTGTTTTTGTTGTTTGAGACAGGATCTAACTATGTAGTTCAGACTGGCTTTGAACTCACTATGTAGCCCAGCCTGATCACGATTTCCCAGCAATCCTCCTGCCTCAGCTTCCTGCGTACTGGGATCACAGGTGTATAACACCACTCCACTTCTTTTATTGCAAATACATAATAATAACTACTCTTGTTACTCTACCAGCTCTTTAACTTTTAACTTCTAGTTGTGTGTGTGTGTTTCTTTGAAACAGTCTCACTATGTAGCCTAGGCTGGCCTTGAACTCACTTCACTATGTCCTCAGGCTTTAGCCTCCCAAGTACTGGGATTACAGGCATGCATTGCCACACCTGGCCTCTATCATTTCTTTAGATATGACCCTGTTTAGTAGGATTTAGGTACACACCTATAATCTTAGCACTCAGAACACTGAAAGCAGGAGAATTACAAACTTAAATCCAGCCAGGCGTGGTGGCACCACAACCCCAGCACTCTGGAGGCTGAGGCAGGAGGATCGTTGCAAGTTGGAGACCAGCCTGGGCTACAAAGTCAGCTCAGGGACGGTCTAAACTGCATAGTGAGACCCTGTCTCAAAAAGACACACACACATACACACACACACACACACAAAAGAAAGAAAGAAAGAAAGAAAGAAAGAAAGAAAGAAAGAAAGAAACAAAAAACCCCCCTCAAATCCAGCCTGGTTAATTTACTCAGATCTTGTCTCAAAATAAAAAATAAATGAGGCGTGGTAGCGAGGGCTGGGGATATACTTTAATACTCTCTGGGTTCAATCCTCAGCATAAGAGGAAAATTTAAAAAAAAAAAAGAACAGAAAAGAGGGAGCTGTAGTGACAGCACATGTTTATAATCCCAGCATTCAAGAGGCTGAGGCAGGAGGATTGCCATGAGTTCAAAACCAGGCAGGCTGGGTGACATAGTGCAAGTCCAGCCTACACTACATACTGAGACTGTCTTTATTTATGTATTTATTTATTTATTTGTCTTTTTGAGACAGGGTCTCGCTATGCAGTTCAGGCTGGCCTTGAGCTCACTTTGTAGCACAAGGTGGCCTCGAACTCACAACAATCCTCCTGTCTCAGCCTCCCAAGTGCTGGTGATACATGAAAATAAATATCCCAACCTGACTGATATCAGACGAGTTCGTGTTCTCTAAAACCGAAGAATGAATTTTAGGAACAACGGAGGTTAAGAGCAGAATATATTTATTGAGAGAAAGAAAGCTTCTGTCCAAGAGGGGGACAGAAGGGGGGCCCGAGTGGGTTACCCCCCGACTCTGTCTTTGTCAGGGACTTTTATAGGGAAAAACCATGAGGTGAGGCGGGTCCAAGGTAGGGGAAATGGACAAAACTATGGTCCGCCAATAAGATTACAGGTATAATTGTCCAGGTAAGACTGAGTGGACTGGGATCAAATGGGAAAGCAAGGCACGTAGCAAGTGGGCGTGCAGAGCGGGGCTTTTCCCGTAAGGGTCAGGTCAAAGACTCTTCAAGGTAGTCAATCCCTGCTGTTCATCCCTCGGGAGGTATGTGGATGCATTTGTTTAGTCTTCCGTCTTGAGGTCTGGCCCACAGGTATCTTATCTTTTATGTTGGCTTCTTCGAGGGCCCAGCCCTGTCTGACTGCCTATAGTATTTCTATCTCAGCTGTCTATAACACTGGGATTACAGACGTGTGCCACCACGCCCAGCAAGACGGTCTTTAAAACAAAAAAAATATGGTCAGTCCTGGTTGCACATGCCTGTGATCCTAGCCCTTGGGAGGCTGAGACAGGAGGATCACTTCGAGCTCAAGGCCAGCCTGGGTGACATAGTGAGTTCAAGGCCAGCCTGGACTACACAGCAAGACTATCTAAACAAAACACAACAAAACAGAAGGAAGAAAAAGAAGTAGAAATTGCTGTTCAGGTAGCTCTGTGGCATCACCTCAGATGTGGGAAAGTTTTTATTTAATTGCATTGACTTTTCAAAACCAACATCTTTATTTATTTATTTATTTACTTTTGATTTTTGGAGACAGGGTCTTGCCTTGAACTCACTTGTCAGGCTGGCCTTGAGCTCACTAAGTAGCCCAGGCTGGCCTTGAATTTGCAGGAATCCTCCTGCCTCAGCCTCTCAAATGCTAAGATTACAGATGTACACCACCATGCCCTGTTCACCAACACCTTTATTGAATGATCACATCCTATAAAATTCACTCTGTTAAAGTATAATATCTACCTGGGTGTGGTGGCACATGCCTGTAATCCCAGCACTCGGGAGGCTGAGGCAGGAGGACCGTTGCAAGTTCGAGACCAGCCTGGGCTACAAAGTGAGCTTAAGGCCAGCCTGGACTGCAAAGTGAGACCTTGTCTCAAAAAAGACCTAAATAAATAAATAAATAAATAAAGTATAATATCCAGCCTGCCATGGTATTGCACATCTATAATCCCCGCACTCTGTGAGGCTAAGGAAAGAGAATTCTAAGATTGAGCCCAGCTTTGGAAAATGTAGTGACTTAGTGAGACTCTCAAAATAAAACAAGAAAAAGGGAAGGCAGCTGGGGGTGGAGCTCAGTGTGAAGATGCAGGGTTCAATCCTCAGGACTCCCCAGTTGTAAAATCCAACGGCCGTTTGCATACTCATGGAATTTTGCAACCAACTCACAACTAATTTTACTACCTGCTACTAATTTTAGTACGTTTTCACCATCCTCCAAAAATACTAAGCAACTACACATGCACTAGTAGTCACTCCTCACAGCTCCTGGCAACCGCTAATCTACTTTCTGCCTTGATAGATTGGCTTATTCTGGACATTTCATAGAAATAGAATCATGTTATATGTGTCTTTGTGACCAGTTTTTGACCCCAAACGATCCTCTTCTCTGCTGGCATTATAGAACTGAGAGAGGAGGTAGCTACAGAAAAGGTTGGAGAGGCCAAGTGTGGTGGCACACAACTTTAATCGCAGCACTTGGGAGGGAGGCTGAGGCAAGAGGATCTTTGCAAGTTCAAGACCAGCCTGGGCTACAGGGTGAGCTCAAGGCCAGCCTGAACTGCACAGCAAGACCCGTCTCAAAAAGACAAAAAAAGAGAAAAAGAAAGAAAGAAAGAAAGAAAAGAAAAAGAAAAAGAAAGGGCTGGGATGCAGCTCAGTGTGAATCCCCAGTAACACACACACACACACACACACACACACACACACACACACTGAAGAAAAATAGTTGCCACTGTCAGATTTTGGTGTAATCTTTTTCTAATAGGTGATGAGTGAGGTTTCATTGATTTATACATTTTGCATTTCATTCCCATCCCACCACTGGTACAAATTCTCAGCCTGGAAATAATCTGCATTTATTTGAATATGCAGACTTTGAATGATTTTAGATTGCCAAGTCTCTCAAAGCTTCTGGTTCTCTATTCAGTCCATGCCCAACTGTTTTGCTTGTTTCTAAGACAACAGCCAGTTCTCTGAAGCCCAGGGAATTTCATTATTGCCAACAGCAACTATTTCACCCCCGCCTGTTCTCTAAAACCCACTTACAATACCATGCCATGTCAGGAATTTCCAGGGTACCAGGGTACCATTCACCCTTCATCTTCTATTTTTTTTTTTCCAGTCGTTTTGAGACAGGGTCTTGCTATGCAGTTCAGGCGGGCCTTGAGCTCACTTTATAGCCCAGGCTGGTCTCAAACTTGCAATGATCCTCCTGCCTCAGCCTCCCAAGGGCTGGAATTACAGGCATGTGCCACCACCCCTGGCCACCCTCTATTTTTAAGGGAATTATCAAAGAAAAGAATCATCCAGTGATACTTGTCAAAGCTCAGTAAGGCTGGCTTTACTTGGCACTTTTTGAAAGTTATTAGCCCATGTCTGCTGTACATAATGATTGCATTCACCATGGGGAGTTGGCACGTACATAACACGCCTTAACTCTTTCTTTATCCTCTCCCCCAACCCTCTTTCTCCTCTTCCTCCAGCTCTTGGTTTTACCCGGTGTTTTTGTTCCGTGTTGTTTTCAGCTGACTTTATCTGGATGTCACAGTAGGTATGGGGACCGCAGTAGTGGGGTTTTGCAGTGAGGGAAACAGATGGGGCCCAGTCCCAAACACAGTACGGGCAGGTGGGGATTCACAGTGAATGTGCAAGGTGGGAGATCAGCAGATGAGTAGGAAGTATGGAGAAGGAGCGCTCCAGGGGAGAGTGGTTCTGGCCACATTGACGGATCTGACAGCATCCCTGCAGAGGGCCTGGCGTGTGGCAGGAATGAGGAACTTGACCAGATATCAAAGGTGGTGGATATGGAGGATGCGGAGCTCTTGCTAAACTGATTTAGCACGGTTCTTGCTAAAAATGGTTTTACACCGGGCATGGTGGCCCATGGCTGTAATTCCAGCCTTCAGGTGGCAGAGGATCACCAAGAGCTCGAGGCCACCATGGGCTACTCACCAAGACCCTGACTAAAAGCAAAGCGAAACAAACAAAGAAAACAGACAGGAAAGAAAATGGATGGTACAAGAATATACATGGACTCTGTGGGCCCCGCGGCTGTGCCACAGTGGGCCCCGCAGCTGCCCCACAGTGGGCCCCAATGCTGCTCGGCAGTGGGACCCACGGCTGCTCCACTGAGGGCCCTGCTCAGGGCACCTCATGGACTGGGCCCGCCCCCACCCATAGCACGACCACAGGGTGGAGCCGGGCGGTCCGCTGTGAGCATATGTGCTTTCCCACCTCCAACCATGGCAGTTTGTATACACCTATGTATGTTATAGTACAATCTATGGCAGCTATATCTCTTCCCAAGGCGAGAGTCCAAGGATATAGATAAACCCAGGAGTACAGTTATTATCACAGGGAAGATGACTGATTGAGTGGTAGGGCAACGGAGATGAGGGAGGAGAAAAACTGAATGATCAAATGGGCCATCATCTGTGTAACTGAGTAACTAAGGTGAAGGTAACATTATGTAGGACAGCATCCAGAGCTAATTCCCTTCTATGTTCTCTATAATTCTGTATTTCCTCAATCGTTTTTGTATTAACAGAAGTGAAGATAACTTTATATTATACAGCATCCAGTGCAAATTGCCTACTATCTTCTCTATAATTTGGTATTTCCTTTAAT
>PVLD010013650.1:0-55235 GCA_004027595.1 Dinomys branickii | reverse complement strand
AAAACACGTTTGTCATTACCAAAAAGAGACGTCTTTAGGTAAAAATAATAAAAACCCCATGCTGCATAGATAATGCAGATAGTTCTAGTTATCTGGTCAACGGGCAAAAAGCAAGCACTTAAGGTCTTCAGTTCCAATCTTTTGTTCATTTCTTATTGCTGGAATTTCCTATTCGTTTCTTCTTGCTGGATGACTAAACCGGATGATGGTAGAGATGTTAAGCCGGCATTTACTCAGCCCCGCCCTGCTCAGCCTCGGGAGCAGACGAATTCTCAGCTGGTGGATCGGCTGCTTTTGTCTCTTTGCCATCTTGTGGTTTAGGGTTTTCTGGGCGTCTGCGCCGGTAGTTGAAGTTGCGACGGTACCGACGTTGAGGGGGCTGCTGACCTTGGGCCTCATCTCCTTGGTTCTCCTTATCCTCTTCGTTGCCGTCCTCTCTAGGCTGTCTTTGGCGAGGAGGGCCCCTGCGGAACCGCGGTCTGTAACCTTGATACATGTTCTGCCTCACTTGTCTGCCTTGCTCTCCTGCACCCTGGTTGTCAGCACCCTCCATCACTTCTCCCTGCACAGGAGGGTTGGAATACTGTGGCCGACTCCCGTAGGGTCTCCACATGTAGTAGGGTGGGAACCTTCGCCTGCGGTAGGGCCGGCGCTGCTGGGCCTGGCCTTCGGGAGCGCTCTCCGATCCCTCATTCTTTTCCCCACTCTCACTATTCTGGTAATTCTGCTGGTAATTGCGTGGAGGACCCCTACGACGTGGGTAGCGTCTATAATGGTTACGGTCTGCTGCGTATTTACTGCCTTGAACTGGAACTCCACCAGGGCCTGTAACATTTGCTGCCTCCGCACCCTTTTCTCCTTCAACAACATCAAACTCCACAGTCTCTCCATCTCCTACACTGCGAAGGTACTTCCTGGGGTTATTCTTCTTTATGGCAGTCTGGTGTACAAATACATCTTCCTTGGTGTCATTCCTGTTGATGAAACCATATCCGTTTCTTACATTGAACCATTTTACTGTTCCCAAAACCTTCGTTGCGATGACCTTCTTGTCCCCGCCGGCAGGCGCCGCCGATGTGAGGCCGCCCGGGCCGCCGCTCCCTGCGCCGCTGCCCGTGGTGCCGGGCTTGGTGTCAGCAGCGCTAAGGGCGGGGGCGGCGGGGGGGGGGGGCGGCAGGCGGCTGCTGGGTCTCGGCCTCGCTGCTCATGGTTGCGGTGATGGTGACTAGGGCCGGCTGCGGCAGCTGCGGCTCCTCCCGGGGTGTGATGGTAACTAGGCCGGCGGCGGCGGTGGGGCTGCTCAGGGCTCTCTGGGGTCCGCTCTCCGCTCCCGCTACCGATCGAACTCAAGTCAAATATTGAACACAGTAAATATCCACTACCTGGAACAACTATATTTCCACTAATACTAGAATTAATTAAAAATTCATTAAGCTTAGTGGTTATACTAGTAAGGATAAAGGGGAGGGAGAACTGAGAATGAAAAAGAATTTGAAAAATTAATCAGTGGAAGGTGAGAGGAGTGAAAACTGAGATAAAGAATCCTACTTAGGAGTAAAAAGAAATTAATAATGTTACATAAAACCATTAGAAAAAGACAAAAGAGAAGAATAAAACAGAGCACAATAAAGGGGAAAACAAAAATTAAGAATGGAAAAATATTTAAAAGGAGAAAAGAAAAAGAAGAAGAGAGAAATGAATAAAGGAGTACTTCCCCCCTCAAAAAACCAGTAAAGGAAAAAGGAAAGAAAAGTATTATCCCTCCCATTTCTTCTGTCTTTTTGAGTACATGGTTTCTTGCCAGGACCTCCAGTCTTGGAATCCCATAAGCCATGATTTTTCTGCCTAGTTTTATATCCTATGGGTTTTTGTCTTTTCTCCTCCCCAGAGGACTTTCTAACTGTACACCCCAGACTGTGGCAACTGTCCATGCTGAGGCGTGTCCTTGTTCATGTTGGTGATGGGGAAAGCAATTAGATCACTGGTTTTTGCTGCAAACAGGGAACCTACCAGAGGATCAAGTGGTGTACTGAACTTAATGCTAGTACTTTCAGATGTAGCCACTTCTGAAAGCCAACTTGCTGGACCTAGTTTCTTACTGTGGATGATAGTTAGTTTCCTTCTTGGTCTGATCTTAAAGTTCTCAGAAGGTATATGCGGAGCCTGTACCCTTTTCCCAGCTGTCTCTCAGGACTGATTCTCACCCAGTCAGAATGGGAAGAAAGCACTGGAAACCCTGAAGTGGAGTTGTTCAGTAGTTCTTCTGTGGCTCAGTTTGAAATAATTAACTTCTTTCCCAAGTATTTCCTGACTAAATACTCTCTGGCAATATGGAGGCCACTGCACTAGGTTACTTCTCCAACTGTAGTCTTCCACAAAGTCTCTATCAGGGTGAAACCCAGGGCAGCTTTTATAGTTTGCAATATTGTGGGCTTTGTTGGGGCTGGCACTGCTGGCCTAGTCTGTTATTCATCTCTGGAGTTGCCAGCTCTCTCATGCTTGCCTTCTTTCCTGGGGCACTTGCCTCATTCATGATTGAGTTGGTCAGATGGCCAGTGACTCTGCTTTCCCATGCTGATGGGAAACACACAGAGAGCAGGATTGGAGTTGGCATGTGTCCACTGCCAGGGTGCGGAATCCACAGGTGTGGAATTGGTTGAGGATGAACGCCATGGTACGCAGGTTCCATTCACAGTGCACAAGTGTGGGTCCATAAGGGTCTGTCTAAAAGTTTCTTTTTTGTAAATAAAAGTTGCTAAGTTGCCCAAGCTAGGCTCAAACTTGTGATCCTTTGCTTTAGCCACCAACAGTTGAGTATAATCTTATGAGTTTGTTTTCAGCTGTACATGACTTAATATAGGTGAATGGGAAGGCCTGTGCAATGTTGACTGGTGAGAGAACGCAATTATCTTTCTAGTTTAGAAACGGAATTAATCTTGTTGGTGTTGTATTGACTAGATTATCCATGCTGCCGCTCAGATGCATCTGACACAATTCCCATGCTAGACTTCCCTCCTCCAAACTGTGTTCTGAGACTCCAATAAACTTCTAAAAATTTCTCTTTTTGGGTAAGTTTACCACAAGACATTCGTCCTTCTTTAAATGTATGGGATAAATTCCCCAAGACCCCAGTAGACCCCAAACTCCATAATACTGTACACTATATTTGCTGGTTTTTTCCTAGATGTGCACTAGCGTGATAAAAGTTTAACTCGTAAGAGGATACAGTAGGTTAACAGCAATGAATATTAGAAAATTATAACTGTGTACTATGCCAAAAGTTATATGAGTGAGATTTTAGTTTTTGAGCATCTAGACAAATATGAATGTTTTTAGATTGTGGCTGACCATGAATAACTAAAAAGCAGTATCATGGGTAAGGGAACTGCTCTAATTCTACGGCATATAATTAGTTGTTGGTGCAAAGTTAAAGTTCCAGACAGTTCAGGCAAATATGCCCAAAGTTTAATGGTGTGAGTACTTTAAAGGTTACAGAAAAGTAATTAAATGTAAATATCACGAGAAATATCACAGATTGCTGATGACATATTCTAGCTCCTAATTGTACTGGACATGTTAAAATGAGTATATTGCTCTCAAGAAGACCATAAAGAGGTTGTGTGTCAGAGGGTGAGTTAAGGGACAGTGAATACTGTGAAGAATTTAAAGATAATCCCTACTCAGTGGGCACAGAGAGAAATTAAAGTAAAATTTTGGCTTTTGACTAAAACCAAATTTTTAAAATAAATAGCTTGATGATGGTCATGCATTTGAAAATTAAAAGTTAGAAATACTACCAAGTATGAGCAGAGAAAATACTAGGTATAGAAGTAGAAACTTTAAGAGACTAAGACTCAGAGAGGTAAAAGAAAAACCTTAAACAATATGAAATCATGAGGCAAGAGAGGAGAGTGTTTATACAAGGCGTGTGTCTTGGTTACTTTTCTCTCCTTGTTGCTGAAAGAAAATACCTGATGCACAGAATGAAGGAAGAAAAGGTTTGTTTAGCTCACAGTTTGTGGAGGTTTCAGTCCATATTCAGCTGGCTCCAAGGCAGGGTGGAACATGGCAGAGGGCAACAGGTGGAAGACAGAAAAGCAGCAAGAGTGAAGAGGGAGGAGTGCCTCTTTCCTCCTTTTTATTATTGTATGCAAGCTACCTGCCACAGGGCGGATGTAGCACACACACCCATAATCCCAACTTCAGGCCATGAGTCAGTCACAAACTCTAGAAGCTCGCCCCATGGCTGAATGAGTCTTTGGGGGGACATCTAGACACAAACCATAACAGAATACATGCTCAATTGTGGCAAATACCACCAAGTTTGTTACAAAGAAAGAAATGTGACCATTGGACTTGGTAATATGGAGGACACCGATGACTTGTAGAAGAGCAATCCTATGGAGTGTTACTGGTACAAGATAGATTTGTTTTTCAGGAATGAATGGAAGTTGGATAAAATTAGATTATTGGTGTCACAAGAAAATTATAAACACAGATCCAGTGGATCCAATGTGTACAAAACAGGGATTCTAGCTAAGAATTAAGATGGCAGAATGTAAAAAATAATCACATATAATGGGCTCGCTTAACTGAAATACACAATTAACTGCTCAGAATTGGATGGCTCATTAGTGACCTTTTTGTCAATTTTTTAGTATGAAAATGTGTAAACCTGCACAAAGGCAGACAGAGTGTGCTCCTACACACACATGCCCCTTAGTTATAATTATGGATCTTTGCCCAGTCTTTTTTCACCTATACCTAACCAATTCCCTTCTCACAAATTACTCCAAAACAAATCCTCAACACCATATTGCTTCCCCTATAAACATTTCATTTTTATTGTTAAAACAAAAGCTTTTTAAAAATGTTACTGTTAAAACATTTTTAATGTCAAAAATTTAATTGATAGTAGTTCCTCAATACCATCAAATAACAAGTTTATGTGCAAATTTCTAACAGTCACATGAATGTTATATATTTACCATTTGTTCAAATCAAGGCTGAGATAAGGTCCTCATATGGGAATATGCTGGTGTTACTTCAAATGCCTTCTATAGTTTTCCTCTCTCTTATAAAAATGTACTGATGAAAAATATGCTCTGTTTTCCCCATAGAGTTTTCTAGTCTTGATTTTGCAAGTTGCCCCTCTGATGTGTTGAAAATAAAAATCTGTATTTCCCCAAAGAAAATATTTGGTTGTAGAGTCTTGACCAGGAAAAGGGTTGATTTCAAGAAGTACACAAAATCTGGGTTCTTGTCTTTTTTAATATTAGAAGAAATTGAAGATCAATTCCTAGATCCATCATGTTTTGAAAAATAGTGCTGTTCTGATCTGCAGTTCATTTTTTTTTTTTTTTTTTTTTTTTTTTGGCGGTACTGGGGATTGAACTCAGGACCCTGCGCTTGCTAGGTAGGCGCTTATTCCACTGAGCTATATCCCCAGCTCCTGCAGTTCATTTCTTATCTTTCACTCTGTTGCTTTTTAATTTTTTTTTGTGTGTTTTTATCTTTCAGAATTACGAGTTGATGCATTCAGGATTGCATGCTTTATTTCTTATATCCTATGGACTTATAGATTTCAGTATTTATGATGTTTTAAACTATTTCACATATTATCTTTAATGTCTAAAATTCCCACCTTTCACAGGAGTAAACCCCTTCAAGTTGACTTCTGTGTGCCTTTAACAGTAACCTAGTAGTCTTACAAAATTTGCTGGCTGTGTTGGATAAGAAAGTACACAGAGATCATTTTGTAAATTTTCCTCCCAGACCTGAAATCAACCATTTCACCAAAGACCCCTGATTCCAATTATTGGGAGATTGTTTGGGGTGATCATACTCTGGGTCAGGACAGTGTTCCGGATGAAAAAGATGGTTCTTTCTTCTTGGTATTTTTAGTTTTCAGAGTCAGAGAATAGTTTATAAAAGGAAAATTCATCATGACAGCATTGGTCCATTCAATTCCCATCCAAGATTACAAGGGTTTTATGAAATGGTTACATTTCAGTACAGTAAAAGTCCCTGACTTATGAACATTCAAGTTTCAGACTTCTACTGATACAAACAGAGCTTGAATTATGAACATTCTAGATGTAAACGAGTCATGGAAGTAGATCCTGTGTGTGCCACAGTTGTGCTGCTGTGCCCTTACTATACAGTGTGATAGTATACAATAGTACAGTCAGGTCAGGGACTTGCTGTATTTGTGTGTGTGTGTGTTTTATACTTTATAGTGTGTGTCAAAGGTATATGAGACTCACTTTGTGGGTCTTATGAATCAATCTGACTTAGGACTGTTCTTGTGGAACAGAACTCATTTGTAAGTCAAAGATTTACTGTATTATAGTCTTATGTCCTTTGTTTTATTTGAACCTCATTCTCAATTACATGAGAGCATTACAGAATTATAATGTAGCACCATATTCACATTTTTGTCCAAAAATATACTCTCAACCCTTTTAAAATTTATTTTGAGACAAGGTCTCACTAAGGCACTACATTGCCAGGCTGGCTTCGAACATAAACTCATCCTCCTTCAGCTTCCCAGAGTGCTGGAATTGCAGTCAAGTATTGAATATCGTGGTACCTTGGTTCACGAACTTGATTCGTCCCATGACCTGTAAAAGATAGCCATGTTCGTGTTCCTCTGGGAAAGATGGCCATGGTTGTGTTTGTGACCTGTTGCAGAGTTTGTAAACAATAACAAAATTTTGCCAAACACTTTGGCTTGAGAACCAATTTGTTTAGAAAGAAGAGCTTTCATGAATTGAGGTACCACTGTAAAATGATCATTGCAACAGTGAGGTAGGAACTCTTGTTCTCATTATAAAAATGGAGACTGCTGTGACTGAAGAGATTGTACATGTGTCAAAGTGAGCTTTGATTCCAGACTTTTTGATTTCCACACTGATATTTCTATCATATCATCATATCAGCCATTCATTCTTAGGGAACCAATAAGGAAAGACAAAATGCACTCTGTGAACAAACTGAAAATGCATTTTTGAGTATTGTCAGTGGAACACTGTTATTGATTATTAGTGCCTGACTGTGGCTCAGGAGTAACATACGGGAGGCTCCATGGAGAATCTATTTCACTAGCCTTCCTACCCGAAACAGCACTTAATCTCTTGGCTGTGAGGAGTGAATTGTCTTCAGGACAAAATTGGCACAGAAACACTCTTACTGTGAGCTGCAAATAAAATCTTACCCGTGGCAGTCATGTAAACTGTGGTCTAACCTGCTGGATGTATTGGTGCTGATGGTTATTCACTCACTGAGCTAGTCCTACTTGTGAAATCTTAACCTGGCATTGCTTATGAAATCTTAACCTTTATTCTCCTATAGGTCTCAAAAGTGTTCATCCTGTCTATACCTTTATAATAAAATCCTTGTGTGCTTAAACCATCAAATTAGTTTGTTGTTTTTCTTATAACCAATAGCCCAAACTGATACCAATGCTGATTACAGAAGTCATTGTAGAAATCAGAACCAGAAAAAAAAAAAAAAGAACAGGAAGTCTGGAATTTGCTTTTGGTTCTGATTCAAGCTGAAGGTTCTGAAATCCAGCCAATATGAAAGGCTCTTGGGAAGTAAAATGGAACAGCCCTCTCATTGTTACCTGCGGTGCCCTACAAGAAAGGACTCAGAGAAGGTGTGCCTTTGAGGGAACCAGGGCCACAGCTGACGAACTGTATGTGGAGGGGTAAGGAAGTCAAGGGTCACAGGGTAAGTGTTTGCTTCTTTGGTTTATGGGCACTTAAAGAATCATGGTCTCGAAGTAAAAAATCATTGTTTCAAGATATACAAAGAAGATCATAGAATTTTGCTGTGTTTGGTCAGTTGTCACATAGGGCTGAGATACATAAAAATCAATTCAAATTTTGGTCCTGAATTTGGCACTCCTTTTCAGGTAAGCTGATGTCCTTGTCAAGGCTCCTTTGTGAAAGTCAGGGCTTTGATTTGGAAGGAACCCAGACTTAGGGAGATAAAAATTTGAAATGGGTTGCTCACAGGTAGCACATTTATTTCCCCCCTGTGGTTCTCACGAGGGCCCTGAAAAAGATTCTCTTCAAAAATTCTGTGCTGACTGCAGATCCACCATCTTTGAAAAGGCCCAAAGCTGTTATTCTCTGTTGATTTGGGATGCTGGCAGGAGACACTGCCATAGAAGTGAAATGTTCCATCTGTAATGGAAAGACTGACACCTGGACTTGATTCACCCTAACAGAACTTAAAAGCCAGAGGTGTGGACATGGCTGAGGAAGTTGGTTAAGTCGTTAGAATGGCTTAATCTGGGGTAGTTTTGATGGAAGGTAACTGGTTATTGATTCCTAGACTGGAGAAAGAGGAGAAATCTGTTAGGATACTGTTTTATTTTTATTATTTAAAAATGTCTAGTGAACAGAAATCCGACTTGAGTTATTGTTTTCTGTACAAGTACTAAACCTTAGTCTGTTGCAGACCTAGAGTTTCTGAAAGTAGAAAAGTTTTCTTGATGAAGGAGAATATCTAATAGGGAGGTACAGTGACCTTTCTAAATCCCTCTCAAAGGGCTATATCACCGTTTAACAGACTCTGTCCTAGGAAGAGATAAGTTCCCAGGCCTTCCAGGTATCAGTCAGAATTGACCTGAAGAGACAAAACTCTCTGGTTCCCAGAACATCACTTCTGTCCATTAGTGCAAATGTGGGCTCATGGACGTACCATAATGAAAGGGATTTAGACCCAGTTCAGCTTCCTGGAGGGCTCACTGGTACCCTCAAAGTATTCTATATGGCTATTTTCCAAGTTCTAAGTATATAGCATGTAACATATGTAGCAAATGGAAACATTTCTATCATTGCTTTTTCCTAAGTCTTTGAGTGACAGATATTAGGGCAGAAAATAACATGTAGAAATCTTTTAAGTTTCTCCTTTCACTAATATTGGAAAACTAATGCAGATTTCTTACTAAGATATCTTGGTAAGACTAAGAAAAATGTATGTCAAAAGACTGGAGATAAATTCTATGGAAAACAGAAGACATTATTTCCTAGTTGATATTTATGAGGTCTGGAAATCTGGGACTTGCAGCGAAATATCTGCAAAGGTAGAGCAGATTGTTGGAACTTGAATTTTGTAGGCAACACATACAGCCGGAACTATTACTCCATTTGTTGTTGCTATGAGCTGTTGATATATTTCTCAAAATTCGTGTGTTGAAATTTAATCAACAATGTGAAGTAACGGATTTAAGATGTGATTAAGTCATTATATTGGGGCTATTATGGATGGGATTAGCCTCAACATGAATGGATTTGAATGTGCTTGTTCCCTGCTGTGCCTTCATTTATATGTGAATAGTGCTTATCCCCTCGTTAGGATGAAGCAATAAAGTGCCATCTTGGAAGCAGAGAGTAACTCTTACCAGCCTTGAACCTACTGGCATTTGATCTTGGACTTCCTGGCTACTAAACTGTGGGAAGATAAATTTCTGGTTTTTATAAATTGCCCAGTCTGTAATATTCTCTTATAGCAGCACAAAGTGAACTAGGACAACTATTATTCCTTTCTAGGTAAATTTCTAAAAGAAACCTGTAATGAGAATAAAAGAGCTAAAACTCAGACTGACACTTACGCTACTAGATTTGAGCCGGAAGGAAAATTAGTAACTTTAGAGGCACGTGTTAAAACGGGAACTGTCTAAGGAAGATTCAGTGAGTGTAATGATCTTATATGTGATTCAGCCAGTATTATGGGACCCAATTCGATTATGATATCGAGTTTGGTTGGCATTCATAGTGTACAGTTAGGTTTGTTAGTAAATTCTTCTTCACATTTTTTGCCATAGACAAATGACTGTTGTGTAAATGGAATGTCAGGAACAAGGTCATAGGGGAGGAAAGGAGAAAGAGAGAAGGGGGGGGTAGAAGAGAAGATGGTGGCTCTGTGACAAAAAAACTGCTCATTGGGAATGATGGAAAGGAAAATAATAGTAAGGTAGATTGCCAAATTATTTTACTATATTCTAGAGAAATTGCTAATTTGTGCTTGACATAAAGAAACATTTATAGATAATAAAACTTTTGAGCCTCCCTTCCTGGGTATATTTTCTTTAGAAGTCCCACAAAATTTGAATAATTTCAGATGAAATCTTCTAGCGGCATGCTACTGTCAGATTACTAACTCTTTTCCTAGGTCTATTTTCTCACGACTTGTATTATGTTCAGTTTTATGATTTATTTATTAATATGCATATGACACAGCTTCTTATGTCAATGTATACTTTAATGTGATTCCTTTAATTTCAGGGTTATGATAATTTAGAGATAGAATGAAATGAGAGTTATCTTTGAAACATACTTTTAAGTATCAAAAAAATGTAAATGCAAAGAAAATTAGAAAAATAAGAAGACAAACATCCATGAATTTCACACAAGATTAAAGAGGCTAACATTTCACTACTCAAATTTAAAAAAAAATAGTACAGGTCTATGTAATGACCTTTAGTATTCCTTCAGCCTATAGATATGTATCTACACACAAAATATTATTAGAAAGTATATGCAAAAATATGTACATGTTCTTTGCAATCATAAGCTCAGAGCCAGGTCCTATTTCATCTTCCTAACTAAAATGTATTTTTATGTTTATAAGTAAACAATGACTGTGTTCTTATTTCTTTTGTTCTAGAGGTTTAGTTCTTTTGCTTTACTTAAGGTAGAGAATTCAGAATTAAGGTGTGTTATGTGTATGTATCCAATCCATGCAAGACATGTAAACACGTACTAGTGGAAAAAGTCGTAGCAAACATAGACACACACAGTTATGGCCTGTATCTAGATGTCCCTCTCAAGCCTCATGTGGTCATAGGACTTGTTTGAGGTGGCTGAATCAAGTGTGTGACTGATCCATGGTCCAATGCTAGGATTAGGGGTGTGAGTGCTACACTTCTCCTTTGGCAAGTACCTTCTGTGCACCGTAATGGGCAGAAAGGGGTTGGCCGCTTCCTTCCCTTGCTTGCTTTTGCCGTCTTTTGCCACCATGAACTATTATCCTCTGCCATGTCCCACCCTGCCTTGGAGCAAGTCAATTATGGGCTGAAACCTGTACAAACTTTGAGCTAAATAAACCTTGTCCCCTGTAGCTTTGGGTGTCAGACATTTTGTCTAAGCAACAAGAGAAAAGTAACTAAGACCACACACACACACACACACACACACACACATTCCATTGTACGAATAGAACATTATTACTTATTTTTCTTCAACAGAGAAACAGATTATTTCCCCTTTTCACTGTCACTAACAGGCTGCAGTAAACACCTTTGCACTTATCTCCTTGAACATTTGTGCTATTTTTTCTAGGGTAGATGTCTATAAAATGGTAATTCTTGTTTTCCTCCAGCTTTTCCTGTGGTCCTCAGAAGGAATAGTAGTCTGTCACAAACTATTCCAGCATAACTAGAAATGTGCGACTATCCTATTATATACAATTCTGCAGAATCAAATACTCCTGTCTATCATATCTCCTGGCTTTTGCTTAGATACATTTGTTCCCCATGTGTTTTGTTAGTGGATTGTAAATTAGGTTTTAGCAAGGTGTCCTTTTAGTCTGTTGAGGGCTGAGCTGTGACCAGGTCCCTACCTATGCATTTAGTCACTGACTATACTACTGCTGTGTTGTGTGTCTGTGTGTCCCCCCAAAAACACATGCAGTCATGGGGCGGGCTTTAGAGTTTATGACTGATCCGTGGTCCAATGTTGGAATTATGGATGCGAGTGCTACACCTGCGCTGGGGCGGGTAGTTTGCATTACAATGTGAGGGAGGGAAAGAGGCTGCCTGCCACAGCTCCTCCCTTTTCTTTTTGTTGCTTTTGCTGTTTTCTTCTGCCACCATGAACTGTTGCCATCTGCCAGGTGCCACTCTGCCTTGGAGCCAGCCGAGTACGGACTGAAACCTCCACAGACTGTAAGCTAAATAAACCTTTCCTTCCTTAAATTTGGGTGTTGGGTATTTTGTCTCAGCAATGAGAGAAGAGTAACCAAGACATCTACAAAGCCACTAATTCACTGGAGTGAACAAATACTTGAGGTTTGAGATATTTTGCTGTGGTCCTAATGAATGATCTTGTGTTACTTTTCATTCTCTATAAGAACAATAAAAATTAAGTCTATTAGTTTACTGGTACTGATGTTGTCTTCCCAGGTACCTTCAGTGTTATTTCATATGCATATAACTGGTTTTCATACCCTTTTGATGTTTATCATTTGAAAAGTCCTTTTGTCCCCATCTTTTTATCAGGTTAAGCTGTGGATTGAAAAAAGGATATTTTGTTTTTATGTTTTATCCAACTCTTAAAATGTTTCTTTTAGAAGTTTTAAAACATAGTAGTCTACTAATTTGGGTTTTCTACTGAAAATAAAGAAATTTAAGAGATAGGTTGCTAAAAATGTCCGCTTCAGGTACCTGACAATAAGTATACGTATCATATAAGTAAGAAATCATTTTTTATTTGCATTCACTGAAATGGTTTATTAAGTATATGTTTTATCTGGTTTGAGTTACTGAATATACTTAAAGGAAAAAAGAGACATGGTAATTCAAGAAACAAAGCAAATAAAATGAATAATTCATAATTCATATTTACATTCTCCCAAATCAGTGAAGATAAAGTTTTATGAATGCCAAGAAAATACTTTTAAGAGACTTTTAAAATGATTTAAACTTTAATACTTGGAGCAATTTGGCAATAGAAAGTAATTTAGGTCAAAAGATTTTTGAATCTGCAATGAGCAGAATAGGAATATTTTTTGCGATCATAACGGCATTTTAATACAGCATCTAATTCCCTTCCTTTGTCCTTTACTAAACAACTCAGACCCAGAAATGTCTGTTTTGTGTAGCATGAGATACTTAGCAACATTCGAAGGAAAAGGGGGCGATCAAGACAGGGTAAGGCTTCCTGAGAACAGTAGACATTCCAAGACTTTCATTGTTGTAGAATTTTAAGTCGTGTCTAACACACTATACTCAGATTGATATGTGAATATTACATTGCCTGATGAAAATTTCACCAAATAGGCCTTTCTCTAAAAGTCAGAATAGAAGTCGTTTTATGGTACAGTAGCTCGCATCATTAGCAGAGATGGGGGAGATTTCCTGAGATTTTAATGCATTCTGGGAAACCACCACAACTTGGCAAAGTCTTTCTGCGGTTGTTTTATAGTGCAGAGCCTCACTCCGTGTAGCAGAAATAAAACCAAATTCATTTGGGCAGAGTTGTTTTTGTTGCTTTATTTAATTTTCACTTTGGCATTTGGCCCTTAAAGCTTTAACGGAGCAGATGTGGCTTTGGAAGAGCTTACTAATTCAACTTGGTTAATGGCTTCCATGGTAAAAGCCAGCTCAGCAGTTTTTTTCTCATTCCATATTTCTTTCTTCTTCTCTGTGGATTTTTCCTTTGGTGGAAAATCTCTCTGTGGAACAACCTATTATCATAGATATTTTCCTAAATTTTGAGGTAGCTTCCTTAAGGTTTCTGAATCGTGAAGGCACAGGCAGAGTAAGCACTACTAAAACTGAACTATTGATTCCTCGGGGGAAAAGAAAGTGCTGCATTTGTATTTTCGTCTTGATGATCCATAGCATGATGACTCCAGATTACTCTTTGGGGTCGACTTGATTGTGCTGGATTAGAATGTGGGAGAGCCCTAAGTAAATTTGAAGTTATGAGGATCATTGGTGTTTCTCATGTCCTTGTGGAACTGTAGGACTAGGGCTTGTGGACTTAGGCAGTCTGTCCTTCAGGTCCTCGTACTGCAGGGTTTTCTAGACATGAATCCAATTCCTGACAGTACAGTGTATTTATGATTACATCACAAGGTTTTGTGAAGATTCAGAAACAACAAATAGTGTTTCCTAAACTATAGTTATTCACACTTTGCATGAGAGACTTCTAATGTTATGTCTGCATTTCATGTGTATTATTATTTAATAAGGTTTTAACAAGTAACCTACTGTAATAAAATCAACATGGCACTGGCTAAAAAACAGAGCAGAAGGTCAGTGGAACAGACTGGAAGACACAGACACAATCACAAACACACTTAGCCACCTAATCTTTGATAAAGGGGCCAAACAAACTCACTGGAAGAATGATAGCGTCTTCAATAAATGGTGCTGGAAAAATTGGCTTGCCACCTGCTGAAGACTGAAAATAGACCGAAGTCTATCACCATGCACCAAACTAAAGTCAAAGTAGATCAAAGATCTCAATATCAAAACAGAAACACTAAATCTATTGGGAGAGAAAGTAGGTAAAAACCTTGAAGACATAGGGGTAGGTAGAGAGTTCATGAACAAAAACCAAACTGCATATGAAATATTTCAAAGAATCAACAACTGGGATTTTATCCTACTGAAAAGTTTCTGCACATCTAAAGAAATCACCAGCAGAGTAAAAAGAAAACCCACAAATTGGGAAAAGTATTTAGCTGACTGTCCTTTGTTCTATCTAGAACATATAAGGAATTTAAAAACATCAGCCACCCCAAATTCAAAGACCCAATCCAAAAATGGGCATCTCAGACGAACACACACTTCTCAGATAAAGAAATACAAATGGTAAATATATACATGAGAAAATGTTCAACCTCATCAGTCATTCAAGAAATGCAAATTAAAACAACTCTGAGATTTCATCTCACCCCAGTAGGAATGGCTATCATTAGGAAATCAACCCATAACAAATGCTGGTGAGGCTATGGAGAAATAGGAACTCTTCTCCACTGCTGGTGGGAATGCAACTGGTGAAACCACTGTGGAAATCGGTTTGAAGATTCCTCGGCAAACTAGGTCCAGAGGTCCCATTCAACCCAACTATTCCCCTACTGGGTATTTTCCCAGAAGATCTGAAAATATCATATCACAGTGATATATGTACACCCATGTTCATAGCAGCACAATTTGTAATTGCTAAATTGTGGAAGCAACCCAAATGTCCATCCACTGAGGACTGGATAAAAAAACTGTGGCACTTTTATATAATGGAATATTACTCAGCTATAAAGATAAACTCAAGGCTTTTATAGGTAAATGGTCACAACTAGAGACCATACTCATAAGTGAAATAAATCAGACCTACATGTGTAGGCAATATATTCTCATTAGTGTAAAAACCTGAAAGGGTGAGTAAAAACTAGAAGGTATGATAGCCATTGTGAAATGAAAGGAAAATGCTCAAAAGTAAAGGGCAACTGGGGTGTGGGAAAAGAGAAGGGAAAGAACAGGGTAGTTATATATGTATGTATATACAGAATAGCTAACATAGTTATACTACTGTCTTCTATTGCTTTACTGAAGGGAACAGTTAATGATTACTTGTTTGATTAGTCTTGCAAATCTCTATGTGTTTTCTTGAGAAACCACTTTGAAGATATCAATACGTAATTCAACAACCATTAATTTCCTACAACTTTGTCTGTAACTCTGTATTGTTTGTATTGTTCTTATGCTATCTTGTAAATGGATGTGTTTGTTAATGTTTTCCTTCTTTTATCTTTAAAATGACTTGTAAAAATTAAAAAAATAAAATACATAGTGAATGTTTGAATTTCAAAGATTACAGTAAGAGATACATTGCCACTAACCTTCTCAAGACACACCTCCTAACATCTAACATACTTATCCCACCATTCTTTTCACTTTCTGAAGCCCTTCCAGAAGTCCTCTTTCATGAGTGTCTTTAGTTGCACTCATCTGTTGCCTGGATGTCCTGAAATGATTGAAAATATTTATCTTTCATGATTATTTAACTGTGGGAAAAGTCAGAAGTCACACAGTGCTAGATCTGGTGAATAAGTGGATGAGGACATACCGCAATGTTTTTAAGAACTTGGCTTTTCATTGGGTGGCACTCAGCAGCAGTATTCACCATAGTTTTGATGATGCCTTGTAAAAGTGCTATGAAAGAGGACTGGCAGAACTGCCTCAGAAAGTAGCAAGAAGAAAGGGCTTAGGGTGTTCAAACAAGGGGCTGTATTTTTAAAGAGAGTAATGGCAATATGTCTTTTACCATAATAGATTTAAAAAAGAAATTCACTGTTTCAATCATCCTTCATATAGAATCTCACATTCAGTTAAATAGAACACTGAAATCATAACATATTTCTACACACTGCCAAATCCCTGAGATACAAACGTACAAAGGAAGTGTTTGTCCCATGATAAAGGGCTAAATGAATACTTCCGGTTGGTAAAGTTAAATAGCTGAAAAACCTTTTCATAGTTGTTTCATGTTCTTTTTTCTTTTTTCTTTTTGAGACAGGTCTCACTATGCAGTTCAGACTGACCTTGAGCTCACTTTGTAGCCCAGGCTAGTCTCGAACTCACAATGATCCCCGCCTCCCCACAAGTGCTGGGATTGCAGGTGTGCTCCATCACATCTGGCTAGTTGTTTCATGTTGAGTAGAACAGGAAACAGAATTATCAGAAGGCAAGTAAACCATAATTTAAATTAGCTAGTATTCTTAGGAGATAGCTTATTCTGGATAATCAAGTTTCTTGAATGATTGAAAGCATTTATTTACTTTTGAACAAGTTTTCTTTAAAGTTGTATATCACTTTTGTGACTTATGAAATTGGGTATATTGCATGTAATTTAACTTTGTCCTGAATATTTATTAGTAAAAATAGCACTTTAATAAACAATTAAAATAGAATCTTGATCTAGAACTTTTGCTGGTCTCCTTTTGAGGCTTTTTGTTTGTTTGCAAATTTATTTGTGTGACCAAAGGATAAAAACATATAATGTATAGATTGTGTATGATCCTTGTTATCATCTTATTTTTCTCTCCTTTCACAAGTTTTATCTTACATTCATATTTCTCTAGTGACAGAAATTTCAAAACATTCCATACTGTGTTTAATTGTTCTACTTCTTAAGTGTCAGCTTGAATTCATAACTAAGTTTCTATTTGTAGAGCAATACAAATCTGATTTTTATTTTGATTTGAAGTTCACTAAACATTACTGTGCAAAAAGTAAATTATCAGAGTATATACCATAGTACATAAGTTGGATACATTTTTCTTTTCTGCAGTCTTCTTTTCACAGAGGAGCTCAAGAACAATACTATTAAAACCCTCATTTGTCACCGCCTATGTGTTATTCTCATCAAGACCTATTCCGATATGTGAGCTCTCTGTTTCTAACTGTAGCTCAAATATCTCTAACTACTGTGTTTTCCTGACCTTTCCTAACAGCTAATGATTGCAAAAGGCATTTTCTGCACCAAATGTTTTCTTCGTACTTCACAGGTATAAGCTCATTAAAACTCGCTCAAAGCAGACCAGAGAGGCCTGGCTCCAATGGGGCACTGGTACGCTCACTTCATAGCTGAGCCAACTCAAGAACGTGGGAGCTAAGTATCCCTCATTAAACTCATAAAGCAGCAGCAGCAAAGTCAGATTTGAACCCTGAAATTTTTATGACTGGACCCTACAATTTTATCTGCTCAGCTTTGGTGTTTACCTTTTTTCTGTCTTAGTTTTCAGGTAACATTTTTGCCCCTGCTTCTCTTGGTTCTGCCTCATGGAGACATTGCCATTTTTAACATTTGCTCCTTTGTTGGAGTAGAATGAGCCTCCTTACACATAATCTAATTTATCCAGTCAATAACTTTAACTTTAGGTAAAATATTGAATCAATAGTTTCTGGCCAGAGGCATATTTATAATACCCTCATTGTCCCTCTATTCAGAGGGAGAAGACTGTTCTTGCCATTTAGAGATTTTGTTGTTTAATACATGTATGGAGTTGTTTTCAGTAACTGAACAAGTGTAAGTCTATTAGGTAACTGCTGAGGCAAATTATATACTTATGCCATTTGCTGGGTAACACCTTCACTGTCTGTGGAAGAACTCAGAGACAAGAGAGTTTAAGGAGGATCTGGTGCTCCCAGTAATAAACTTAGATAAGCCTTAAATCTGCAAATAATAGACTAGTGGGTATACATATATTTTATATACACACACACACACACACACATATATATAATGCCTGAAAGTCTTCAGGTGGGTAGGGGATTCCCATGCAACCTACTGACACTAATCACAGAACTGACAACGGGAAGAGCACTTTCTCCCCTGATCCACTTTAGTCAAGGCTTAGACGGGGTTCTAGAAAGTCACTGTCGTCTCCAGTTGTTGCTTTCTCCCTGAGAGAAGGGGGCAGCCCAGCTGGCAGGAGAGCAGTGGGTCTCAGAGGACTTGGTTGTGAGAGGATGTTTTCATCTTGTTCCAACCAGTGCTTGGCTGGAGAAGAGTTTCTTTTTTGTGAGGGCACATCGTAAGTGAGTTACCACACCAGCTCCCTGTAAGAACCTGTAATTCTTCATATCTACCTTCAAACAACTTTAGTAATCAGTTTTCCTGAGATTTCCTGCTTAAGAAGTTTTTCCCATTAAGAGAGAAGATCAAAGGCAACTGTACAAGTGCAGGTGCTAAAAATGAAAGAAAGTAACATTGAATTCCAGTAGATAAGAGTGTGTTTGTTGTTTCACCGTGGTTTCCAACATGAAGTAGGTGACAAGAACAAGGCAAGGACTAGACGTGGAACTCCTGGACAAAGGGCTTGCTTGCACAAGAGCTGTTTATTCTTGCAGATGTGATTGCTCTCTGTGGCCGCGATGGGAGGAGAAAGCTAAGAATGACTGTGTGCAGTGATTGGAGAACAAACCCTTTGTGCTGAGCTCACCTTTCTCTCCAGTAGATTGATGTGGAGTTCTGCTGTCTTTGCTTCTCCCTGTCCAACTGCTTCTTACTTTATACTATTGAATTATCCTTTACACAAATACACGTGAAAAATTTTAATATAAGCGCAGTGGATCATCATCTCTTAAACATGATAGGTTCCTTCTGACACACAAGAATTGCATATGCTACTGCAGGCTACTACCCTTGTCGTATTAGAGTAACTGCCCTGTGCCCCTTTGACTGGGTTGCTTTTGTTAATACAATGTGTCAACCTACATTCTCCCTGCCACACAAATGTGCTGTTGGTAGCTTAGTTTTGACAGTTTTAGTTGTTTCTTCATGTAGCATATTGTCACAAATACACCGGCAAAAAGAAATGTAGTTTGCTAAATATAAATCCTCCTGGAGAAGAAAAGCAGCAGTTCTCGAAGCAAAAGCTATATACTATTCTTTAGTTAATTTGCTTCATGCTGGGTCATGTTGGTTTGGTTTTACACATGAACCAAAAATATTTTAATATCTAGTTTATGAGAAACTAAGGATTTAAAACAGAAAATTAATGGATGATTTTATAATTTCAAATACTAATCCTTTACTTTTGTATAGATACTGGTAAAAATAAGAATGTATTAATGCCAACCTTACTTATAACTATTAGAACTCATACATGCTCTTGGTCTTTCAAATGAAATTGGTGCTCTGCTTAGTCTTACTTGTGCTCTCAGAGGGTCTATGATTCCAGAAAGGTTGAGAATGGTACCTGCCTAGACATGCATTGCTCCTCTGGTAAGCAGAGAAGGTAAGCTACCTTAGAGACATCCACTCTCAAGCACAGACTTACAGGGATACAGTAGATTGTTTTATAAAATAGATCTCAGCTGACTAGCTCCATTGGTGAGACATAAAACTATTTATCTCCTGGTTGATTCCATACTAAGTTTCAGAAAATAATAGTAACAGGATTCCGTTTTTAAACCTATAGTATTTTCCCTACTTTTGTTCCTATAGATCCCAATTTGAAGTCCTTCACTTTATATCTTTTCTTTATGTTATTTTCATCTGAGCAGCATTTGAAATGAAAAAAATCATAGCCAATGACCAAAGTGTTCATTATCTGGTATACCTTAAATCTGACTCGCTAACATGGCTTTTCAAAAAAGTCCAACAAATTTGAACAATTAAATTTTTTTTGACTGGTCTTTCATTCTTTCTCAAACAAAAGATAAACTTTTAGGTATCTGCCCCTGTGCTCAGATTATCCTTTTGACCTGGGATTATTTCTTTTTCTATTTTAAAAATTAAAAAACTGACAAAACAACAGTGAAGACAAAATCAAAACAACACAAAGACAACGAAAATGATACCTGACCTCAGGACAAAATGATAGAAATTTACAATGGTTGCTAAAAGTTGTGATGTTTTGATATTCTTTCATTTGTCTCTTTTCTCAATCTGTGCGTCTTTCAGGGCTGAAATAAAATGCAACCTTCCCATTTGTCACTCTGTCTGATCACGCAAAAGTACTTGTGTCCCTAGAACTTATTTTATTCTTTCTTATACTCTTGTTAGTTGATTTTGCAACTATTTTTCCTAGTGATTCTAAATTTCTCAAGCAGAGGGAAAATTTCTTCTTTATTGCTGTTTTTACATGGACAGTAAATGCTTGGTAATTGTAAACAAAAAATCCTTGAGATCCAAGAGACCTGAGTACATGGAGAACATGCTGTGGTTACCCTAATAGCTGTTGGTGTTAGTGATGTTTCATCTAATGGTACTTAAATATTTTGGGTTGATTTATCAGGAAAGTAGGTGATCCTGAAAGTAATTTTCTACTCTCATCACTGACTTTAGTGTTATGGTTTTGTTTTTTTTTATTCAAGTGGGATTTGGGTATATTCACTATAAAGACCACATACAGTAGTTTAAAATACGATAGAATGAAAACTAAAATGGAACAATGAAAGCCAAATAAACTGAGCCGAGTAAAATAAACTTGAAAGCTTGGCTGACTTAAAATAATCTTTCATGTTCACTGTAAGGAAACATTTAAAACTGTATATGCAATGTTTCTGATATAATTAAACTAGAAATTATTAAGGCAATTGTTTGGGGGAACGAAGTGGGTTTTTTAGCATATCCTTTAAACACTAACAGGATCAATTTAAATTTTAGGATTGGTATAGCAAACAAATGTTGGGATTTCTCCCACACATTTCAAGTGGAGATACTCTGAGGCCTTGGGAGGGCTTCCCAATCAAGGACTCCTGCTACTCGATTGCCTTTGGGGCCGACAGTTTTGAATTAAGCTGAGAGGAGGGCTTAAGCAATGAGTCTGTGATCCTAGGCATGTTTGATAATCCACTGGTATCTGCTTTCAGGCAAAAAATTTCACTGGTATTTCTGTGTAAATACTGTCACCAGTAAGAACAAAGTGTTACAGAATAAGAGATATAAGTTACAAACAAATGACAGGGACAGCATTAACAGAACAAATGTTTCCTTAACTTCATACCATCTTAAAAGACAAGATAAAGGTGGAAGATGTTCATGAAGAATAAATGGAATCTCATCAACTGTGTGGGCAGATAGTGGATCCAAAATCTGCTTCTTTTTAGTTAAAGGCCAAAATTCTTTTTTTTTCCCCCCGCTCTAGCTTATTTCATTCAATCTGTGTGTTTCACATTCTAATCTCTTTGCAGACCACTTTTCTCTGCTTCTTCATGCAAGGAGGACGTATTTAGACATGAGGCCTGATAACCCAGTCATCACATTTAGATGTCTTTAAAAACCTATTGTCATTAAGTAAGTGATAGAAACTCTGATACCGAACCTAAACTTCTTAGTAGGGAGGGTCCAATGAATCCAGCTTGGCTCAATATTTACCTTAATGAACCCAGAGGGGAAAATGTGAATGGTTCTAGAAGTTTACTGTTGGAGAGGGCTTTAGAGGAAAGAGGAGACTTGGATAGCAGATTTCATGAGACTCGTTTAATAAATACAGGTCCACGCCTGTGGTAAGTGAAGAAAAATTACATGAGAGCTTCTGTCTACTGGAGAAGACCACCAGCAAATTCAGTAATCAGCTTGTGCCTCCTCTTTTGTCATGGAAGGAAATATTTTTCACCTTGATGAAAGCTGTACTTTGATCATTAGTGATAATATATGGAAATAGTGAGTCTCAATCTTTCTTGTAGAAGGTAAAAGAGTGATGTTCACATATCCTTGTGGAAATCAAAGGATGAGTAATTGCTTCTATAATGATTTATGCACATTTATCTTAACAAAAATCTGTATCTAAGGATCATAATTAATCATTTTAATAATAGCTGGCTTTGCTTATTGTGGCCATTAGTCAGTATTTACCCTTCAACTGTGACATTATTCTCAACTACTAATCATTTTTTTATCCATCTAAAATAAGACACGGATGATATCAGTTCCCTTTGAATCATCAACAGTGATGACAATTGTGACAGTAGCAACTGGCAACAGCTACCTTTTCTCTCCATTCTTAGAGGGCTTCCCGCAGGACTTTTGTCTTCTTTTACTACCATTTTCTCATTGCCTTTTTATCTCCCGAGGGGAGCTTGTTCTGTTTTTCAATATTTCCATAACAGACTGTGTAATTCCATAGTCATACCACCCATACTCCCAGCTGTGACACAGATATGCACTTCATGCTTGTCTCCTTCCCTTCCCTTCCCTTCCCTTCCCTTCCCTTCCCTTCCCTTCCTCTTTCTTTCTTTCCTCCTTCCTTCCTTCCTTCCTTCCTTCCTTCCTTCCTTCCTTCCTTCCTCCCTCCCTCCCTCCCTCCCTCCTTTTCCTCCTTCCATCTTGCTGGTGATTGAATCCAGGCCCTTGCGCAAAGTTGGTAAGTGCTCTAACAGTGAACTATATCCTTAGCTGCTTTAAATTTTTAAAATAAAAAACAGACATTTATGGAAATCACATATATTTATTTATTTTTTTGGAAATCACACTTAAAACGTAAATTATATTGCTGAATCCGACTCTGCAATGCATTTATTTCTTCTTTTGTTTGAGTGTTTTTTACATTATGCTATGACTTTCTTTGTTAGAGTTCAGTTCTGATGACAGTGACATTAGCATAATGGTAGCGTACGCTACAGTAATGGCGTAGCCTGAAACTTAGTGCCATCCATTCTGAATCATTAATGAACGGCTTGATGCTGAGTGAGCTCCAAAGGAGTTGGAAGTACAGGCGTAGATCCCAGCATATAAAGTTTGTCCAAAGCAAACTAGGTATTATGACCATGTGAAAAATCTAATAGTTATATATTTTCCCTTTCTTGTTTCTGTTGTTACAGAAAATATAGCAAATGTTCACTGTTCCAACCTACTCTTAAGTAGCTACATGACAGGAACTTTTCCATACTTTTCTCAAATCACCTCAGCTGAATACATAACAGGTGTTCCATAAATACATACTTTTTGTTTGATAAGGACAATAATTACTGATACTTGTAAAAAATGGATTTTGCTTTTTAAATCATGCTCATGAATGTTCAATGTCATATAGTGCCTTCCACTGCAAGATTTTCTTCTTTCTGCTTCCCTTTCCTTTTCTAAATAATCTCTGTAGAGTTAGGATAAGGGTAGGTGTCCAAGTCACTGGGAGTTCATTGTGGTTGGTAGTCTAGTGCCAGGCACATCTACATGTGATAACCTCCATCAAGGTGACTCAGAGCCTGAACAGTGGGAGAGGGAGATGCATGGATTTAGCTGGCCTTCTGTGGTGAGTCAGAGTTGAGTAAGATGAGGGGGTATTTTGGAGAAGGGCAGGCTTAGCACAGAAAATAAGATTCTGAGCAAAGTGAAGCAGACATCCAAGCAGACTTTTGAGTATTTGGGTGGAGAATGGGTAGCAACAGAAATGGGGTGTTGGTATATTCTAAGGAACTGATTAAATAAATAAATGTATTGAAGAGATAGGAATCAGTCTTTTATTTTACTACTGCAAAAGGGGTTATAAATATAGCAAAGAAGAAAACTAAAGTAAACCCTATGGAGCTGATTAAACATCATTCATGTGAATTCTACTTTTTAATATATAAGTAAATATACATATAGATATATAGCTCTAGAAGTTATTACAGTTGTGTGTTTGTAAACATACTGAATATTGATATATATGTGTTTGTGTATGTGGACATCTATAAACACACTTGTATTTTCCCTATAGACCAGACCTAGAGGTCATTTAGAAATGCTGTTTTCAGGACTCAGGCAGGGAAAGTTTGGAAAGCCCAAATCATCTCACAGGGGAAGGAAGAACTCAAACTTTTAAGGAAAGGGTCCCCAGTGGCCAAACCAAGCTAAATTTCAATATCAATATATTAATAATTTTGATAGGCCTTTAAATGAATAATTTTAATAATATGTTAAATAATAACTCATTGATGAATGAAGAAACAAATCAGTCCAGGATGATATAATTAAATAAATAAATAAACTAAAAGATTGATAAAAAAAACAGGATATTTAGACCGTGTTGCAACAGCAAGCAGAAACACTAAAATGACACCCAGGATTTAGAGGCAGATTGATTTATATTGACAGGCACTGATGGGGATCATTGCTAGAATGTGAGGACTCACTCTCTGGTGGTCTAGGGCTTTTAAGTGATGCACAAGCAGGAGGTACAAAAATGAGACAGAATAGCCCGGCAGTTCTTCTGATTAGCTAGCAGGGTGAGATCCTCAGTTACAGGGGTGGATTCATGATCATCAGTTTATGAAGCTCGGTACAATGGTACAATCAGGCATCCTGCATGTTTAGTTATGCTCTCATGGGTACAGGGATCAAGAAAGTAATTACAAAGCCATGAAGCAGTTGCAGAGCTAGGAAGTTTAAATAAAGTTATATAAATTAACAATTTCTCTTATACAGTTTTCCCCTCTCATTGTCAATGTATATCCACACAAAAAGAGTTACCAGGTAATTTTATAGGGGAGAAATATGACAGATTCTATGACAATCAAGTGATCGAAGTGAGTATCATTGCCAATGGGACAAAAAGAAATTACTTGTCAATTGTCATAGTAGAAATGCATAACATCGGTTAAACTCGATTAATGGATTTTTACAGAATAGTAGGCTCATAGTTGAACAGTTAAGGCCCTTAAAGTAAAAGAGAAAGAGAAAACATTGAAGACTGGAGTCAGGAATCCATGACACGTACATGGAACTTGTGACTATGGAATTAGATGATGTGGTGGATTGACAGTTGGCGGTCAACTTGTAACACCCAGCTGAACTGAAGCAGCGTGGTGCTGGTGTGGAGGGCCCCCCTGAGGACTGTTATGAAGAGCAACAGCATAGGAAAGAGAACTGGAGAGGAAGAGGGTGTGCTGGTGACTCCCTTGGAGCAGCTTGCCGTGCTGGTTTTCCTGATTGGAACTTGGGTGCTCTCCTCACTGGAGGAGCTCGGGGCCTCGCTGTTGCTGAGGACGGCTGCAGTTCTTTTCAGGAGAACTCTGGTTCTTACGCTGAGAATCATTTCGGCACCAGTGCAGATCCCTCAGCCTGCCGGCACATATCCTTCATCCTGCTGGTGCAGAATGTCTGACTTCCACCACTGATTTTCAGGGCTTCCCAGTGCAGGTTCTTGATACAGACTTGCGTGAGACATTGTCATGGGCTCAAGGTCTTCAGCTGGACTCACGCAGTGAAATCCAGGCCCTCAGCTGGGCTCTTGGGTCTCTGACATGTGAACATACCTCCCGCACTCTTTTGCATTTCACTCTTTGGTTGAATATTATGAAAATAATCCTATAAATTATTTGTCCTCTATTATATCTTTTTTCCCTTACAAACCTTGACTATAATAGATCATATTTTTCTAAGGATATTATTAGAATAACTGAGAAACCAGAATTATGGCTATACATTGAACATACTATCTAAAATGGCCAACTTCTAATATCTTAATTATAGGTGTCATGCATTATTTATGTATTAGTATTAATTTCTTGATGTTTGTGATAATATTGAACATTGTTCTTTGGTGGTATACACACTTTAAGATTCAGGAGTGATAAGTCATAATTCTCAGATAGTTCAGAAAAAGGGATTAGTGGTATACTTTTAAGTTTTTTAAAGTTTATTGTTATCCTCCCAAATAAATAAAAGCCAAAAAATTGTCTTGAGTCCAGTGTGAGAAAGTGTGAACAAATTCTTTAACATAAATTTTAGAAGTTATTCCTATAGCTTTAAGAAACTATTGATGTATCTCTGTGTTATCTTTATACATTTTTAAAAGTTACTCTCTTCTATAACCCTAGAGGCAGCAAATAAAGTGTGTCCCTTAAATAAATATAACTGGCAACAGTATTTCTTCAAGTGATAATCATGGATTGACAATTGCTGGATGTACATTTTTTATGCTTACATTTTAGCTGGCCCCATTTTAAAGAAATATCCTTATCAATATTCCATTTTCTAATCACGATTCTTCCCACATTTGATTAGTTAAAAGACTTCTTTTAAACACCAACTACCTTTCTGTGCTCACATTATAGGTGAGAGCTTCAGGATAAATATGGGTATATAGGACTTTTTTGTTCATTATTAAATGATGTTAAAGTTCTTACTTTTCTTCTCCTTTTTACCTCTCACATGCTTCCATTTCTCCCTCCTTGCCCCTTTCCCTCCCTCCAACTTTCCCTTATTTTCTTCCTTTCTTCTTTCCCCCCTTGACTTTATTGGGGCTTATTGTTATAGCCCGTATTCATTGTAGGAAACAGGGTGGAGCAAGTCGCATAGCAAATGGCGAACTTTAAAGAGTTTAGAGTTTACTTAGGAAGACAGAAAGGAGAATAAATCACGACACTGTGGCAAGTGCGAAGATGCAAGTATAGGAAGAGTGCTGTCCTTGGAGGATTTTCGTCAGATGGCCGCGCAGACAGAAGGGAAAGTGAGACCATCCAGGAGAACATGGAATTCTAGCAGAGTGCTGATGAGGAACCTATTAGATGGATACATCAATGGCTCATAGGGTGGGAAGAAGGAATTCATGCAGACAAAAGCTAAAACATGCACACAGTAATCAACCAAAGGAATAGATGAGAAAATTGATAAAAATGTGCCAAATTTGATCAAAGGGAAATAACAGGAATCACATAGTACTAGCAAAGAAGGAAGAGGTCCTAACCAGAACTGTGGAGATAAAGATAGCTGAAGAAAATACTATTCACAGATCTGGACCAATACATGAAATCTTCAGGGAGCAAATGTTGTTTTTCTATGAAAATATTAATGAGCAGTGATAACTCAATCAATAGAGACCTTAAAACCATCAACAACCATAGAAGAAATTGAAAATATACTCAGAAATTTGTCTAAAAAAAAAAGACCTAATTACTCGATGGTTTGCTGTAAGTTTCATCAAAATTTAAAGGATAGTTAATTCTTAGATTTAGAAATTCTTCCAGAGGATCAAAAAGATGGAAAGCCATCTAATTAATTTTCTAAGGCTAGCTTTATACGAATACCCAAAAAGCATAATTTAATACAGAAAAGCATACTTCTAATAGTACCCTAATTATACTAATCCCCTCTTTATCTGAGAAGTATGTGTTTATCTGAGTAGATGCCTGAAATCATGGATAGTATTGAACCCTGTAATTGAGTGCCTTTTCCAGGCTCACTAAGCACTTACCTCTCACTATGCTGTAACTTTTGAAATTTAAGGTGAGAGCAAAGCTAGCCCAAATTTCTTTTCAGTTCACAATTGTACAGGTAGAAAATTCTTACCATAGACCTTAGAAATCACAGTTTGCAGTTTATTTTTTCAGTAATGTTCCCATTTTCACTAAAAGCAAGCACTTTATAGCTTCTTTGTGGCTTCTCTGAATTGCCGGCACCATCACTCTGGAGCTTAGGGGCCATTACTCAGTAATAATAGAGGCATTTGAATGCAAGCACTTTGATGCTGTAATAGTAAAGAAATCCATACGATATTTGGAACGGCTACTCAAGAAAAAAAGAACAGGCAGGTAGCGTATACAGCATGGATACATTGGACAAACGGATGGTTTATACCCCAGGCGGGATGGGCAACGTGATGTGGAATGTCTGTACCCGTTCAGAATGGCGGGCAGCTGAAACTTACGAACTCTTTAATTCTGAAAATTTTCATTTGATATTTTTTGGACCGCTGTTGACTATGTGTAACTGAAAATATGGGAAACAAACTTGCAAGTAAGGGGATTACTTTGCAGATGAAAATTTAAGAAAAAAATTACTGAAAAGGAAAATTAGGTGAAATATTGAAGGTATGATTCAACGTAGTGTTCTTAGAAATTCTAGACTTTTCATTATCAGAAAATCTATAGAAACACACTAAAGGTGGGGATACTATATAATTATATTAATTGATATCACTCAAAACATTGAATAAAATCCAGTAACGAGTAGGAGAGAAAAGGGAGGGCAGGGGAAGGGTTGACAAATAATGAAGACATGTTATATACATGTCTCACCTCCTCATGAGGAAGGTAAGCATTATGTACTACACACATGTGCTCATACAAATAAAAGTAAACATTACTGTTCAGAACCCTTCAGTTAGAACAGCAAAGTGATTCCTTAATGTGCTAATGGCTGTCCGTCAGCTATCCACAGCAAGAGTCATAGAGAATGGTGTAACTTCTGAGGCATTTTCAGTCAGGAATAACAAGATGCCAATTACTACTGCAACTCTTCTAACAGTGTGCTAGAAACCTAGGCCCAAAGAATAAATTTGATTAAAAAAGAGTTAAGAATTATTGGAAAGTGACAGTTGTTTTTTATCTGTAGCTGACACATAGCGTACTAAATAGAAAACCATGGAACTTAACAGAAAAGCATTTAAAAAGTAGGATACTGAAGCTATTAGAAATACAAGCCTTAGGCTCATGGGAAGGTCGCTCTGAATGGTGCCTCGGTTCCTTCTTGGACAGGTGACAAAATTAATTCCATATTAAAAATGTGATTATATATTTTACTTTGTAACTCCAATTATTTCCATTAGAATTGACTTTGTTATCTTTAAAAATGAAGCTTCTATGGGTTTATGTCATTATTTGGAAAACGTTTCATAACAGAAAATAGGATTGGGCAGGAGCCAATAGATTTTCTGTTCTTCCAAACCAGTGTTTTCAGTTACTTCCCTTTTGTCTGCTTATGCAAAATCATCACACCAGCAGATATGCATATTGAAATTACATACAAATTTGTATTCTGTGTCTATAGTGGAGTTCTACTCGCCTTTTATTTGTTTGACCTTCATTACCTTCATACCTCATTGAGCCCTTTTTGAACCATTGATCCAAATTTTCAAACAGGAGCATTCGTTCAGCCTGATACTTATAATAGAAAATGCGAAGCTTGCAATGATAATATATTACAAATCATGCAAAAAGATCATGAGCAGAGACAAAAATACATTCTGTGAGCTGAAGCATAGGCAAGAAGAACTAACCAACGTACTCTCAATAACTTTTTAGAAGGTAGAGATACCATATGTGTAACAGTAAATCAAATCATTTCACACCTTAGGTTTCTGAAATGTTCGTTAACATAATTATTTCATTATTTTTTCTTCTGAAACTTCCATGTTACCGATAGAATTGTCGGCTGACCACTGGATACCGGGAAATTTCACTTCGGGAAACCTCACCCCATATTTGTGTAAGGGGAAGTGAAAGAGCACTGCATTAAAATGACACCGATGTGCAAAAGCTGAGAGCAAGTGCTCACCTCTGTCCTGTCCTCATCCTATGCTTCCTTCTGAGGAGAAGCTTAAAGTCCTTTCCTGGCACTGAGCCTGAACTTGTTACTCGCTTCTATGTTGCCCTAGTGGCAATTGTTTTATTTGGTGTAAAGTGAAAGCTTTCCTTGGTGATGACGACTCTCAGAGGTCACTGTGAGTAGGGGAGCAGAATCTCTGAGATCTTTTACTCCAGTTAAATCACCTTTTCAGACATCCTGGATCTTGTCTCCATTTCTCTGTGTTCAAAAGGAACATCTTAAAGTTCAGTTTAAGGGAACTTTTTCAAAAATATTGAATCCAATTTTCTGATTATTATAGTAATGAAAAAGGAACCTTTTAGAGTGCATTTAATAGGGTATGTGACACTTCTAGACAGAGAGAGCAAACAAAAACCTTCGAATGGTTCAGGGAAATATTAGACTTTAGTATAGGTGTGTGACTTTGGGGTTCTCCAAAATGTTGACTGAAGACATTTTTATTTGACTGTTCCATATCTTTCAAAATGTACAATGCCTTTATCATATAATGTTAAAGGCATTGTACATTTTGAAAGATATGGAACAGCTAAATAAAAATGTGTGCGCATGAGTTGAGAAAGAATAACAGAAACAAGGAAATTAGAGAAACCTTCAAACTCTGCAGCCTGTTCTCTTTGCTAACCTTATGTTTTGGGGGACTGTAAATTCAAAATATCTGATATTTCCAGCCTGGATGAAATCACCAATTTCTAATAAATTTGCTTGATATTTGCTCTGACCTGACAAAGGCCACGTTATTGGATTGTTAGACGCCTATGTATAGGAATTAAATGGCGAATTTAATTTATGACTTGTAGTACTTATAGCATATATTTATGCATATATATTATATATATGTGTGTAGTGTTAATAAAACTAAATAGCACAGTTATGAGGAAGTGCTAGTGAAAAACATAGATCTGCGTGACTATCCTATTGCTAGACCTTAGTGATAGGATATTAATGTGCAGATTTATGATAAATCCGAAATAAAAATTCTTTCTGCTGCCAAAGAGTTCTAGCAATTACAGACAACTTGTTAATTGTTTTTATTTACTTCTCTAATCCATGATGTGAGCCTTGGAATCATTTCAATTATTCCAATATTATTATTGTTTCTATTAAAGGATTTCGAGCTAGTAGAATAAAAGTAATTTCTTCCATAATCAGGGTTACTGGGTTGCCTGTCAAAGACCTTTATCTGGGTTGTATTTTCAAATTCAGTCAGATTCAGTGGCACATATTGAAGACCTATATGCATTTCTATACTTATTAACTGTTTGAAATAACTGAAGCAGATATATTACTATATTTTTAAGGTAGAGATTTTTAACTGTAAACCAATGCATCCAACTGTCATATTTTCTTAAGCTTTTAAGCATTTATAAGTCAGAAGGATGTGATGTAATTGTCAGCATGGTCCATGTGCCAATACTTCTCCACTGAAAAATATATGCCAGAATGCACAATGGCCAAGGGACTCTTACAGATATTTATAGTTGTTCTAGTAAATGAAATGCGAAAGTTTTATGGAACAAGATCACGGTAACATTTATTCCAAGTTGAGGTTTTCAAAGCCCACACAACTGTAGCCCATTAGAAGTGATTCTCAAACTTGAGCGGGCATCAGGATCACCTGGAGGGCTCATTAAATCCATGTTGCTACACCGCATTCTCTTAGTTCCTAACAAGCTCCCTGGCGCTGTTCAGGTTGCTACCTGGGGACCATTTTTTGAGAACCACTGCACTGAAAGATGCCTATGAGGTTTGAAGGAAAGATTTCTCTACCTTACTTTAGTTGCTACTTGGTATAGGAATATTCTTTTTCCTTGTGGAACTCATCAGG
The DNA here is from genome assembly GCA_004027595.1 of Dinomys branickii. Taxonomy (NCBI): domain Eukaryota; kingdom Metazoa; phylum Chordata; class Mammalia; order Rodentia; family Dinomyidae; genus Dinomys; species Dinomys branickii. The sequence goes on along the minus strand of PVLD010013650.1, from coordinate 23,855 downwards.
AAAAAAAATGACCTTAACCTTTTATAACATCGCCATATTGTGCTACCTGCAATTATTTTCACAGCAGTTTGAGTTATGTACACATAGCAACAAACGTGTGTCCAAAACATATGTCTTCATAAATATATTTATATCTATTATCTATCCATCAACTATCTCTATCATCGGTGAAAACACAACTTTGTACTGGGCTTGCTTTACTTCTATTAAATTCCTGAATATTTCATGAGTTCTTATTTTGAATTTGGAGATCGTTGTGCAGAGTTTGAAGTTGGAGTAAGATCTAAAGATTTAATACCACACTTTATGCAGGTTGACACTAGTGAACCATCATCAAATTCACAGAGAGAATTGATAAGAAAATTTTGTAGGGATTAAAGGCAAAGAACAATTTTTCCCATTTGTGGAACTCCTTCAGCTTTGAGATGTTCTAATCTCTGAGACTGATGGCATTTAAAAATATCCATCTGCAGACAAATGTGAGTGGTTACTTTGGGTTCACTCTTTTAAACTACTGTATACAATTTCAAATCAGTCCTCCTTGATCCAAGCAGCACTTCACATTTACAGTGCATCACATGACCCTAATGTCTGTGAAACCCTGACTGGCAACTGAGCTGACAGGAGTAGATGTTTGCCAAATAGCTGTCCAGCATCTGTTAGAACTGCCTGTGGGTCCTTGCTGAGGTCTGCTGGAACACATACACAAGGGTTTACCCTCTTTCTCCTCTAGTTCCCACTTGCCTGCATTTGATGGGATATTTACATGTCAAGAGGTATCATCAGGGTAGATTTCTTAGCAGAGGAGACCCCCCGGCCTCCTGCAGGACTGTGTCTGCGCTCCATGAGATGGAAAGGGCTTTGATGCTGTGTCTGGAGCCAGGCTTGGCAAACAGTGAAGGTGCCAAGTGATTGCCTCTGATGTTGTCTCTGAGCATCACTTTGACATCTAAGGTGCGGCAGATTGGTGTTCATCAATTTATGTCGACTGAAAAAAATTTTAATCTTTATTTGATTAAGAGTTTGATTAATAATACTCATATGAGAGTATGATCCCAGTAGAATTGCGAGTGAATATATAGCATACAAAAGTGATTTAGGAGTAAGAGACTATAGAAGGAGAAACATTCTAAAAGAGGTGACTACATAAGCAGGTTCAACCATATGTAATTATAAGAGCGATACATGTAAAATTTTCATACAATATATACATGAGATTGTATGTGGAAATGTTTAGTTCATATTGTTCTAAAACAATGTTTTGATTTAAAAGTATATATCAAGCTGACAAATACATATATTCTGTAATTTAGGACAATTTCTATAAGATGGATCCCTCAAATCTAAAATTCTGGGTTTAACATCTATGCACAAACATTAGGAATATTGAGGTACTGTTCTAACTGACCTTGAAATACTTATGTTACTCTCACCAACCAAATTTGAGAGTAATTTTTTAACCTTCTCACCCATGGAACAGATGCCTCACTTTACATTTATCTAAGAATGTTGTTTTTACTGTTTCATATTTCTTAGCTGATCGTTTTCATAAATTTCCTCCTTATGTTTTCTGATCTCAAAAACTATTTTCCAAATAATAGTCCCATATTCATAACATTTTATTATACATTTTCACACATTAAACCCCTGGAATCTAGATTTGAGTAAGGAATGAGGTGGAATCTAAATGTATTTATTTTCCAAATAAATAGCAAATTCTCCCAATGTTACTTATGAGCTAAATAATTAGCACATTATTTCAATTTCTGCCTTTCTAATAGAAGTTCTTACATGTGACTCAGTATCTGAATTCACTTCTATTTCTCCTGAAACAGAAAGTTCCTTGTTGGCTAGCTTATTTCTGATAGGGATTGTTATGAGTTCAAATTCTTCAAAAAATGAAATAATAGTTATAAAAGCCCACAGACATGGGCGGTGTGGATGATAAAGATATTTCAGTGTGAGAAAAAGTGGACAAAGATCTCTCAGAAGTCTGTAGCTAGATCAGTGAAAAAAATTACCATTAATAAAACACTAGTTGGGTCTGGGAATGTAGCTCAGTGACACAAGTACCTGCTTGGCAAGCTCAAGGTCCTGAGTTTGATTTCTGCTACCTAAATAATAAAAAGTAAAATAAAGCACCACTCTTAAACAGAAGCCATAATATTTATCCATTGAGATTTGTCCGCATCATTTACACCATGACCTATTTTATCCCTTTATCATCTTTTATACAAGGCCAAAATATTTAAATGTAACGTTTTAAGAAATCCTTTTTTTATAACTCGTTCTTGCTAGCTTGCCAACCTAAACCTTTTATTACTTACATTTCCGTATTTTCCAGCTCTCCTCTCAGAAGAAGAAATACTGAGGGGCAAAGTGCTCTGAGATTTCAGCATTTGCATCTACTATTTGTGGGGAGCAGCGGAGCCACGGCTGAGCCAAAAGCAAGCCACGGAGACAAGTTGTTTGGACTACAGCAAAGCCCGTCCGGCAGGTGTCTGGCCTCGGTATTTCTCCCTGCTGACTCCAGCACAGATCGCTCTAAAAATGTTACACTTTGAATGCTCTCAGCAAAACACGGAGATCTCGCACTTTTAACTTTGTCACGCACTTCTCCCCTTTTTACTGTGTATAAATAATGATGTGGACCTTACTGGGTTGTCTCTCGGTGTCCCTCAGGGAGGTCAGGTCTCACCCGTCTCAACTTTCCTTTTGGTATGTATCTAGCTTTTTCTTAATCTCCTGTCACTCCCTCTCAGTTCCCCGCTGGCTGCGCGGGTCATAGAAAATATTCCTATATTTTATTTTCAATTTATTGCAAGCAAATTCATTTTAATCTAGTCTATTTTTAAAACACAAAGCAGAACCTAAACATAACATGTCTTCACAGTAGGAAGTAGAACATACATGCAGATGGAAATTATGTGCTAGTTTTGTTATTAATTTTTCATCCATAATATCCACTTTGTGTAAAGTAAATGCAATTATAGGGTACTATCCACCAAAACAGGTTTCAGTGTTATTAGCAGTTACCAGACTTTCCCCATATATTTATAAACAATAAATCACAATAAACAAACAACAATCCCTCAAGTTTCTGCTTTTGTTATCAGAAAATTATTCTCTTTTTATTCTGTCTTTGTCATCTCCCTCCTGTCAGGTATCCAGAGAGCTACAGGTGAGAAAAACACCATCAAAACTTGTTTTTCTTAAAAATTTAAACCAGCATAATTTCCAAGGTTTAACCACCAAAATGTAATTAAAATGTCAAAATGCCCTTTTTAAATTTCTGACTGAAATTCACAAACCTCAGTGTAATCTAAGTGTTTCTAAATATCATTATGCTTCTCTACACTAAACAGAAAAACCAGTAACATTGTTTTGGGTTTACAAACCATTCTTCAATTCCAAAATATTTATTGCAAGTACCTTAAGTTTCTTGTTTGTTGAATAGTTGAATGTCAAGGGTGTATTCTTTCCAATATGATGCATGGATATGGTTTTTAAATTCTTGAGCATGTAAGACAAGGAGTGTGACAGAACTTTCTTTACAACAGCCGGTGGCTTCAGAGTCTTACATTGGAGCATCGTTTAGATATGACTCCCCACAAATATAATAGTTATGAAAATTTGGACATTTTTCACAACCAATGTTCAGAGGCCCCAGAGGAGTTGAGTAGTCCAGGCCAAAAGCAAGAAAACAAGTCTATAGAAAAAGTGACGATTAAAAAGACTGACCTCTGAACAATGCAATTTCTGATCTCCCTAAAAAGGTCAACTTGGGTTTGGCACACGCTTCTGTGCTCCTGGTGACACGTAACCTTAAGAGTTCAATACTCATAGTACTTATGTTATTCATATCTGGAGGCACAACCTTTGGGATGGTGCCAGGGGTTTTGGTGTGTCAGGTGTAAGAGCTGGCATTGCTGGATCAAGAAATCTTAACTATTCTTCTCAAGCGGAGGATCTGCTCCTTTACCATTCTGTCTTTGACTCTGGGAAATGAAATATATAGGACCCGTTCTTTCCCCAAACAATTGTATTTTGCTTGTTTATAGACTGGAAAATAAATGAAGGAGCAGTCCCCCCAGTACTGAGGTGCCTAGACATCCAGAGGAGAAAATGATACCATTGAAATAAAAAGCTGCAAAAAGACTTCTTGAATCTAGTTTACATGGGCATAGAATCGTTGAGTTGCAGGTTAGGTTGAGGATTTGAAGGTGTCTGACCCTTGCTTTTCCCCTTTCTTTCTATAAAAGCAAGGTGAATACACTGTACTGTTTCTTGTTTTCTGCAAAAGTATTAGAACCTTGTTAATTATGGTAGAGTGAACATGGCAACAAAAGGAAAAATATAATTTTAAGTATAATGGTGCATGCTGGAAACACAGATTGGCGAGCATATGGGGTTCTGGCATCTGGACAGAAGACTTCATAACCATCTGTTTCTCAGAGGTTATTTTGGCAATTTGTGTAAGCAATTCCAGTTATTTAGAGGTCTGAGCTAAGGGCTTTTAACTAACAGCTAAGGAAGGAACAGGTACACAGAGCCAGTTACTCAAAGCTTCCTTCTACAAGTTAGCTTTGTTGTTCTCAATATTAAACCTCTTTGAGATGGTCTATGTGCCAGTATTTTATTGTAATGGGCACAGACGTTACATCATGCTAGTATATATATATTTTCATTTTACTAAGAAGATGACCTTCATTTTTCACCTTGAGAGTTAATTTTGTCTCCTTGCTCAGTGAAATGTGAGGAGCATATGAAAAGACTTGCCTTCTTACCTGCTCTGCTGCATGTTGTGAAGGGAAATGGTCTAAGTGGTAATCTGTGGCTCTCTTGATCTTTTTTATTCTACCTAATGTTCTGGGACTTGCAAGAGTTTCTTGCATATGTTTAATAGCTAGTGTAGTGTTACATAATGTCCTAATAAGAACTTTTTTATAAAAGACATTAACATAGGTCCGTTACGTTTAGTTATAAATGAAACTATTGACTAGAATGATACATTATACATTAATCTTTTTATCAAGTTTTCATTATAAAACACTATTTACTAAGCATTTACAATATGTGATGAAATGGAGCAAACACTTCAACTGTAAAAGATACTCAATACAAGAATGTATAGATGGGCTTCTGGGTGACATTAAAAATGATACATCTCTTTAAAGGACTGTTTGCAGTGTCCTTAAGCATGTTAAATGCTTGTGTCCAGAGAGTTCTCATCTCTTCCTCATTCATCCTCTAAGACTATTTTACTCCATAGAAATATTATTACATGCACATAGGCTATATATGTGTTATGGTTTGTGTCTGGATCTTGCTGCAAAGCCTCATGCAGTCACGGGTGTGGGCTTCTGGAGTTTATGATTGATCCATGGTCTGATGCTGGGATTATGAGTGTGCATGCTACATCCACCCCAGGGTGGGTAGCTTGTATACAAAATAAGAGAGGAAAGAGGCCTGCTTTCCAGAGGCCACCCCCCCATTTTTGCTTTTGCTGCTTTTGCTGTTTTCTGCTGCTATGAACAGCTGTCCTGTACCATGTGCTACTCTGCCTCGGAGCCAGCCAAGTATGGACTGAAACCTCCATGAACTGTGAACTAAATGAACCTTTCCTTCCTTAATATTGGGCATCAGGTATTTTTGTCTCAGCAATGAGAGAAAAGTAACCAAGACACAATTTGGTACCAGAAGTGGGGTTGCTGCTGTGACTGTACCTGACCATGTGACTCAACACCCTTTGGAAATGGCTTGTGGGAAGAGTTTGGAAAGGTTTGGAGACGTAGCCTGAAAGAGTAGAGCTGGAACGCCTTTGGTTGTTCTGTATAAGAGATTGTGGTCAAAGCTCAGAAGACCAGAGGCTGGTAGAAATCCTGCCAGGAAAGACCAGGCTTGGGAGGTTTCTGCTGGGAAGAAGGACTGGATTGGGTGCTGGACTCCAGTTGATGTATGTTATGGCTTAGTAGAAAGTTTGTCTGCATTTTGCTTGTGTTCAGAGACTTTGCCTATGATTGAGATTAAGGGCAGTGGCCTAATTAATCTCTCAGAAGAAATTTCAAGGCAATAAAATGTTGAGGTGGTGGCCTGGCTGTTGTTGGAGGCTTTTAGCCAAATTTATATTGAGAACCAAGAACAAAGAGACCTGCAGGATGATTTAAAACACTGTGATTTTGGCCAGGAAAAAAGCTCCAGTAAAGCTGTGGACTGCAATTGTAATGGAGCTGAGGAGATCAGGATTGCTGAGAAGGAACAGGAGAGTAGAAAAGATAGCCTGAGGGCATCACTAGGAGCAAGAAGTCTCTACCCTTTGAAGCCTCAAACTTACAAAAGGGAAAGACTTTGAGAAGAAAGCCCCAGAGGACCATGTTCCAGAATTGTGGCAGCATAGAGAATTTGTTCCTCAGAATTGGATTCAGAGGCCCAGTGATCCAGGCACTCAAGAGAGGAAAGCCTGACTACTGCTCCAGCTGGCAACAGACCTTGGCTCCATCCATGTGGTACTGATTTTAGGTGCATACAGAATACAAGAGTTCTGAGGTTAAGAAGGCTTCCACCTAGATTTCAGAAGGTCTGGGTGGCCAGGCAGTGGGCCCATGAGAGGGCACTGTTTGAAGCTGTGGGTGAGAAGCCTGAAGTGCAGTGGAGAGTTCAGAAGGTTGGAAAAACCAGAAATGTAGATTGTCTGAGGAAAGCTGCAAAGAAGGAGCAAAGCGGGCCCAAGAGAGAAGCTGTGGGAGATGTAACCACCAAAAGTGGCATAGGAGTGGAGTCACACAAGCCCTTTGGAGCTCACAGTGTGCTGCAGATTGCTTTAGATGTTGGATGTGGACCTACAGGACTTAATGTTTGCCCTGCTGGATGTTGAACTTGCTTTGCTTTCAGTGCTCTGTGTACACCTGTTTGTACCTTTTGGAATGGTAATGTTTATCTTGTGCCACTGAATGATGGAAGTGTTTAACTTTTCATTTGTACAGGGGCTCACAGCTGAGACTTTGCTTTAAATCTCAGAGGAGACTTAGGACTTGGACTCTTCAGCAATGCTGAAATTGTTAGGACTTTGGCAACTCTTAGAGATTTAGAGATGGACTAAAATGTCTTTTTCATAAAGGGATGTACATGTGGCTTGGAGGGCCAGGGATGGAATGCTATAGTTTGTGTCTGGATGTCCCCCCAAATTCTCATACAGTGGTGGGTGCCATCTTCTAGAGTTTATGACTGATCCATGATCCAATGCCAGGACTGTGGGTGTGAGTGCATGAGTGCTACACCTGCCCTGGGGTGAGCAGTTCACATGCAATATAAGGGACAGAAAGAGGTTTGCTTTTCTAGAGGCCACTCCCCCCATTTTGCTCTTGCTGCTTTTGCTCTTTTTTGCAGCCATAAACTGTTACCCTCTGCCATGTGCCACTCTGCCTTGGAGCCAGCCAAGTGTGGACTGAAACCTCCACAGATTGTGAGCTAAATGAACCTTTCCTTCCTTAATATTGGGCATCAAATATTATGGCTCAGCAACAAGAGAAAAGCAAACAAGACAATATGTTAATTATGAGATTATTTATAAAAGTGAAATATTGAAAGCAACCCAAATGTCAATCAATAGGTAAATAATTAGATAAATTTTGGAGATGCCATACCATGGAATACCACATAGCTCTTTGAAACAGTAAGGTAAGTCTATAATTGGTATGAAAGATGTCCATAGTTTCTATATGTATTATGTTAAAAAACTTTTTACTTTAGAAGTATACACATAGCATATTCTTATCTTTGATACAAATCCTTATATATATGCAATATTTTCATTTAAATGAATATATGTGTTATGTATTGGTGCATCTCCCTAATTCATGTGTGCAATCTCTAACTCCCAATGTATCTAGTGATATCTGGAGATAGGACCTTTATGAGGTAATTAGGGCTAGATGAGATCATATAGGTGGAGTGTCCATTGTGGGATTGGTTCTTTCACTAGAGTTAGAAAAGACAGCAGTTCATTTGTTTCACCATATTAGGAAAGGGAGGAGACAGCTATGTCACTCAGACTGGATATATATTTGTCTCAAAATATTTCACCTTGATTTTTCTCTCTAGACTATATGTAGAACATTTTATTTAGATTTTGAGAGAAATTCCAAAAGAAACCCTGGGCTCCATAACATTTGCAGAGCCTGGGTCCTCAGAAATCTTCTCATAGATTTGGGGGATGCTCTAAATGAATGATCACCATGCTGACCTACAGGCCAGCTCCCCTAGAAAGTTCAACAAAAGAAAACCAAATCACAGTATGAGACCCTAGTTCGTATCTCAAATACTGTAAAGAAATCTGCCTTAAACAAACTGTTCTAAATAATTCTGTGGATCTATCTGAGAACTGGTGACTGAGGATAATTTGTTATCATAAAAGCCCATGAGTGAAGCCACTAAGGTGAATGTCTCCAACCTCCTAGTGAAGTTTATACCATATAAGCTCTATCCTATAATGCATTTAAAGCTTATCAGGAGATACAGGGTTCTGAGTGAGCCAGAAGTAAGATGTAGGGGAGGAAATCTAAATATTACAATGAGAAAGGCTTCACCTGGGAAAGCTTACCCTTCTCTGAAGACACCACTGTTCTCTGTTATAGTGTGGTGAGTATTACAAACATAATCATATTTTATTTGTGCTATGAGTCCGGTAAGGCACTCTCCTCTTTCTTGATTTCTGGGATCAGTGGCGATTGCAGGAGATTTCTGGGGTGGCCTTCAATAAAGATTAAGAAATTTGCCCTCCGTGATTCTAAGTAATTTTTCTCTGAAACAGATTATTAAAGCTGCCAAGAATTCCTCCACAAAACATCCTATCCTGAAGAATAGGAGTCGAGAGTACTATAAAATGTGAAATGCTAGAAAGAGATATATTTATACATTTACTAAAATGTGCTTTTAATTTATTTATAATTATCAATAAACTCCAGTGGAAAAGTTCTGATCACATAAATAGATATTTATTTTCCTAGTTTTAAAAATCCTTTTAGAGAAAATCCCTACTTCACCTCAATATCAGGAGAATAATTCCATCGACCCTCCAGGTATCAATTATGCAACTTAATTAATGAGCAACATTCTGTAATTAGTTTCCATTTGTTCCTATTTTTCCTCAGAGTCCAGAGTATCATAAAGAAAATCTCAGCCATAATCTCATTTAATTCAGTGTGCTCCTGCCCTGGATACTTACATTTCCTACTTGTTTTGCTGAATAATTCAACTGTGTTTAATTACTTGGTTGATGGACTTTGCATCACTTTAATATGTAGGAAGGTGTTTATGTAAACCTGCAGTATCCCAGGGGAGAAACTGTATCCTGTTCTCCTAGGAGAGAAGCACTCCGGTTAGGTGCTGATTTAAAAGGAAGTTGTTACTTTTTTGTCCACATATATTCTCTCTCTCTCTCTCTCTTTTCCTCCTTTCCCTCTTTCTTTCCTTCCTTTTCTTATTCCATTTTTCTCACTCTCTATCAGCCTACTCATCCACACATGCACAGTACACATATGTGCAAGAAAGGTAAGCTAAAACGCACATACTCTCAAATGTTACAGCACAGTTTTCTCGGTTCAGTTCTCTGAAGGCTCTATACGAAAACAGCACGTGAGCAAGTTAGGCTGTCTTGGAAAGGGTAGAAGATTCCCCACGGTTTGCTTCCTGTATCTGCTCCTCTGGATGTTAAAATGGATTCATTCTATGAAGTGTATTACATCGGGGAAATAGTAAATTATCAGATTTCTTCACAGAGCAGAAAGAGCTGAGACAGAGGAAGGAGGGAGAGAAGGAGAGGGACAGAGAGACAGAGAGGGACAGAGAGACAGAGACAGAGATGGTGCCTACGTTGGCATTTCTTTACTACATAGCCCCCTTACCTCGGTTATGAACTCCAGGAATGTAACCTCACGACTTTGTGACAGGACCAATTGTATTTTTTCTGTAGACTTTTCAAAAGGCCTTGGCTTTATTGCCTGGAGTCTCATAAACTAATTTTTCACTCTTCCCAAGAACAGCATTTCAAACATCTGAAAACTTCTCCTTAATTTCTTCATTAAGTCACCCACTCTTAGGCTAAAGTCTTCTTCCTTCCATAATTTCATTTACATTTTGTCTTCCAGATCCCTCACTTTCACAATGGTCGTACTTGCAGTCATTCCAGTTTTTCACTATACACCTTCTAACCATATTTGGCAGAGAAACTTGCACAAGGTAGGTGAACACATGCTGGCAGAACCCAAGCACCAGACTGGAGAAACATTTCTGTCTTTCATGTGGACGCTGCGCCTTTATTAATACAGTCTAAGTTAGCATATGCTTTATTATAAATCGCATTGGTTGTGACATAATTTCTCTTGACTTTTCTCATAATCTCACATTTCTTTACCTGTATTTGCTCATCTGAAGTCTTGAATCTCAATGCAGAATTTTATATCTATCTTCACAAATTTGATTGTGTTGATGTTTCCTCATGTCTGAACCTCTCTAAAATCTTCTGGACTTTTCACCGCACCCCCCGATAACAGCAGCTGTTTAGGTCATTCATAAGTGTATCAAATTTATCCTTCATCTTTGTACAAGTGTTTGATTATTTAGATGAAATTTCATTTCTGTTATGGATTTAATTATATTTCTTCGTTTCTGGCTCTGTTTGGTACTGTAGGACTGTATGTCTTTCGGTAAGACGATTGGGTATGTAACTACTCACGGTCATAACACACACATGACCAGCTACACATTATATCTGGGAAGTTGTCCTCCTTTGTGTCTATAAAGCATCTCCATACATGAATTCACACTGCTACCATCCTCAGTACCCCTGAGACTAGCGTGGCCCCTGCTGTGTGTTTCCAGGCACCAGGCCCTGGATCTTGCTGTGGCTGAGGCCTTTAATTTCTCCAGGTACATTGGTATTTCCTAGTTCCTCTTTCCACTGCTGTTGCTTTGGGCCATTCAAAGTGTAAAAGCTCTGCATGTTCAGTAGCAAGGTATGGAAAACTTACCTTTTCTAAGTCCAGTGTTTCATCAGCCTCATTGTGTGACACAGTTTTTGTATGTCATTTATATTAATGAACTCTTATTTTTACTGTAATAGTGCTGCCTGACAAACACCAAAATATTTGCATTTTATAGCATTCAACATTTACTTTTTACTTACAAGTGCACGGGTTAGCTATGGCCTGTCTTGGTCCCCTATGATGGGCTGGGGCTGTAACCAGCAGGTTGTGTTTGGATCATCCCATGTATCTTCTTCTTGAAGTAGAGTGGTTACTTGGGAAATGCCCTTTTCGTGGAAATGCAAAACTCAAGAATATTGAAAGGAAACAGATGATAACCCTTAAGAACTTAGAACACGCTGTATCTCCTGCCCGTATTCTATTGGCCCACGCCAGCCACATCATGAAGGCATGCATACTCCAGTGTTAGCAAGCCATGGCAAGAAAGAGGGTTTTTGGTTTTTTTTTTTTGTACCAGGAATGAAACTCATGACCTCAGGCTTGCCAGGCAAGTGATTATGCCACAGAGCCATATCCCTAGCCCAATGAAAAAAAAAGGGGAAAGAAACATTGGGAGATACATATGTCAACTTTCCCTTCAATCTCTCAGGTATTACATGAGTGCAGAAGGAAATCTCTCTGAAAAACCCTGTGTTAGAACCACTTCTTCATCCTGAAGCTTAGCGTTTTGTCAGATGTGAATGAGGATCACACCTCGTTTTCCTCTTTCCTCTAAAAGATTTCATTCTCCTGAGAATAGCCTAGTAGAAATGCCTTTCAAACCCACTCCACAAGCTCAGAGGGCTTGCCCAAACCTCCTTGAGACTAACAGTAAGCATGTTTCTGCCCTTTTATTTCAAGATGACGTGGTACTATGACACAAGTTTGAAAATAAACACCTGGAAGACTAAACCTAAGGTAATAAGACACAACAGTTATCTTTGTTTAGGGTTCTGTTAGCTGTATTTTTATACCAACGTCCAGTACACTAAACATTCTTTCTCTTCAAGAATAAAAGAATTAGCAGAAGATGATCATGAGGTTAAAAAATGATGCTAAACCTTAGAATGAGCTAACGTTGGGAGAGTTGGAAGAGTTTTTCTCTGTTGCTTGAACCCCAGGGACAAGAGGAAGGCAGGGCTCACTGACTGACACTGGCCAGGAGCAGGGAGGGAAGGCTGAGAGTGTGAGATTCCTTGAACAGGAGCAGCCTTCTATCTGAGCATGACTCCCAGCCTTTACTCTAGGCCTGGGAAACAGTTGCATAAGACTGTAAATCTGACTAAAGGACTAAAAGCAGGCTTGAAGTCAGTGGAACAATTTTTGATGTTGGCTTTTCTGGAGAAATTGGTGGGACATAGTAGTCTCTCCACTCCTTTTACTTCTCTTTAAAGATGCCACCATTGAACATGAGTTTTGAAGTTAAAGGAAAACAGAAGACCAGTAGGCTGAGTGTGTTCACTACTTCTTGGATCCACTAGGGACTCCTTTTCTCATGAGGGACAACTTTCTCAAAGGGCATCCAAACCACAAACCCAGAAATGTTCAAATATTTGTATCATGTGTGTAGGTCAGTTCAGTGAGACATCTGAAAATTTAGCCAGTTTGGTACTTCTCACTGAAAGTCAGGAGTAAAATTTCAAAATTAAAGTATACCTTGACTTATATCTTACAGATTTAATTGTCTTACAGGTTTTATCTGTTCATTTGCCTATTAGTCTGGTTTCAACCTGTATACATGATAATTAACTTGATAAGGTCTTACGAGATAAGTAAATGAATCTGATGCTGGAAAAATAAAAGAGGCAGAGGGAGGGCAAAGAAGGGAATTGAAATGTGTTATGTACACTTACCAGTCCCCTACGAGGGATGTAATCACTATGGACTACAAACATGTCCATAAAAGTAAAAAAGAAAACTTCATTCGCTAAAAGGAAAAAATTTCTCACAAGAAATTTCTAAGAAAGGAACAAAGGATTAATGACAGCCGACTTCAAGAAATTTCTTTTAAACAAACAACAGTTGAAGACTAGAACTTGTAGTACATATTTTTAAGAAATATTGAAAACTCAGTTCAAAAATCAAAGCTCACAAATGAAGGTGTAGCTCAGTGGCAGAGCACTCACCTAGTAAGTGTGGGGCTTTGGGTTTCATCTCTGGTCCTCAGAAAACACACCAAAGCTATTTACATGCAGAGGTAAAATCCTTTTCTGTTATCTTTTACATGTATGTATATGCATGTGCACAGATGGGAATTTCATTTTGGGAGTAAAAGGGAGACAATATGCTCTTTTATATCATCCTATGAGGGATCTAAAATGACATTTTTGTATTGAGGACTTGGTTATAATAAAACAAATTTGAGATATTTTTAGATCGCTGTCACTTTCCAAATATTAGAACACTTGGCTCAGAAATGATCTTGAGGTGGTTTGCATTGAAAAAAAATTTCGATGCCATTAGAGTGGCTGACCCTACAGTTCTTTCTGTGAATTGAGATGGGAACAGAGTTTGCTCACAAGAAAGACTGGATCAGTGGGAAGGATTCAAACATCAAATCCCTCAAGATATATCCCTGAGGGCATATCATGGCTATATCATGGATAGTGGCTGGATTGCCGCACTGTACCTACAGCATACAAGCCTCTCATTTGTTAAAAGATTCATCTTGCTCAGGATAAGGGGCCCATAAAATGGAGGCGCTCTGTGGTCTGTCCTTACCATGTTAGTTAACTGCTGCTCTGTCATCAAGAATAGTTAGGAGCTGTGTCACAGTAAGAACTAAAACATAAATTCAACCATAGGATCAGCAAGGCAAATAGGGTGGCCCACCGAGAGTAGGGATGGCAGTAGAGAAATCCACATCTTGCAGTGTTTTGTTTTTTTTTTTTCCAACCAAAGGAAAGATCTGATCAGTAATCAAAAGAGTAGGAAAAACAGTAGGGTAGGTTTGCAGATAGTGATCACAACTGATCCAGGGAGGTTTAAATGGGTCTATAAGTATCAAAATGTCTGTAAGTACCTCATTCAGGAGCCTATGGATATCAGGGCTTAGAGGCCAGGAAAGTACAAGGCTGTAATAAACCTCTTACTACCAATAACTGCTCAAAGTACATCACCATTTCAATTATTGTGCTAAATTGGTTAATATGCTTCCCAAACAAAATGGTCTTTAAATATGTCAGAAGAATCTATAACTTTTCTTCTTATAATATTTAGCTTTAATCAATTTTCTTGAGACAAGATCTTGCTATGTAGCTCAAGTGGGCCTTGAACTCACTATGTAGCCAAGGCTGGTCTTGAATTCACAGTGATCCTGCTGCCTCAACCTCCCGAGGACTGGGATTACAGATGTGCACCACCATGCCTGGCTTTTAATCAATTTTAGATATAAGAATTGAAGTAATGGCCACCATTGTATTCTCATTAATATTACCCCGACTTAGGGGATTCTGCTGTTTTGCAGACTTGTTAAATGAAATAAATATGCTGACCACTGACCTGCATTAATGAGAGGCAGATGTATTCAAAGTGAGTAATACCATACTCTAGTTCCTAGAGACTTATGTTCCCGTTGAAAGTGATTAAATATCAATTAGACTCCTGTGTCCCTTGAAATGCTAGAGGGAAAGTAAAATTTTTGAATGTCATTCTTAGTTTCTGCAATGATGTCCCTTATCAAAGACATCAGTGATATCAAAGAATTGCATATGAAGATTATATTTTGTACCCGAAGGAAAGAAAACCTGTGTCAAAAGCTTTGTAAATGTTCTAATTCAACTAAAAATTCTATAAGCTCCGAAGAAGAAAGAAGTTACAAAAAAGAGTACTTTTGATAACCATCATCCATCTAAGGTCTTATTAAAGTATACCTGATTAATAATAAAATGTACGAGTATTAATTTTGGTGAACTGCATGAGTTTTGATACATTCTAAGAACTTTTCCCTTTTGTTGTATAAAGGGTGTTTGATAGTGGAGGCGAATTTTCTGCTACAATATATTTCTATCACGCTGATATAAATGGATGTTTTCAAGGTTTGAATTGAAAATATGTTAATTTTCCAGGCTCTCACATTTCAGGGAGAATTGTGGTTGTCAAAAGAACAAAGAAAATATGAGATTTTTTTTCACACTCTTAAAACCCAGAGCTGTTTAATTCATGTTTCAACACTCAGATAAAGCCAAGGATTGCATATTTTCTGATGGAATGTTTTTACAGGTAGAGGATTACTTTTGTGGAAAGCCTTACCAAATGTCATGTTTTATAGTACTATATGTGTTTCCACATGTGGTTAAGCTAATAAAGGAAGTTAAGGTTAGATGTGGTAATATTTCTCATTAATTTTTAAAATTTAAATGCAGTGCATACTGTCTTGGAATTTTCAGCAACTCAAAATTAATCACAATGTCCTGGTATATATTAAGATTATGGTACTTCTGAGATATATGCTTTCAATTTGAAATATGTAAGCTGTGTAGCGGCATTAAATTTGAAGAGCTTCTTCACATTGCCCCGTGTGTGATAGGAAACAGTGGGTGAAATAATATCTGGAAGTTTTTAATCCTGTGTTTGGGTCTTCAGGGTCAATCTGAGTAAGGGCAACGAGACTGAGTCCTTGTAACATGACATCCACCAGGCCTCCGACATAGGATATGACACCAGCGTAGTATATGACTGAGGGATGGGGCTACGACTATTCATGAAGTGGCTGTTTAACACCTCCAGTGAAGGCAAAGTCAATAGAAAGCAGAGACTAGATTGTGAGCAGTCTTGTGCCATGTTTTTGTAGATGATCTTATTGAGTGCTTCAGTTTTGAGGTGGGGGCTCTGATCAGTAGCGTAGTTGTCCATTATAGTGCTTTCTCTGTGTGACTTGGATCTACCACCAGACAAAAATTTGGGGAAAGCTCTATTTTAGAATTGTGTGTTAGACCTTCTAGACTCAGGAGAGACCTAAGAAGAAGGTTATGGGATTGAATTTCAGGCTCTTTGTCACTCTTCTCTACTAGTGTCCGCACATCTGTTGTCATAGGTGCCTTATTGAGTGTGGTAATCCAGCTCCTCATCTTGGAAAGATCTGAGCCCTTAGCTAGCATGTTTCTTTCAGACCACAGTTGTGCTTCTCTACTTGCAGCAAAGTATTCCATTGCAGGATCAGGCTGACAGCTTGCGATGGGCACCAGAGATGCGATGATATTGCATTTCTTGCTGCGTTTCCTCTGCTGTAAAATAGATTCATTGGTCTGAGGGGATACAGTGTGTGATTCATATGTGAGTGGAGGAAGTATTTAAACTTTGTACAGTATCATGGTGCTACAAGGAGCCCTTAGGGCAGAAGAGGCGAATCCATACCTAAAATATGCACCGGTGGATGAATCATCGCCTTTTTTACACTTTGCAATGAGGTCAGCTTGCTACTGAAATGCCTGGTTGGGATCAGGAATTGGTATCTTATTGTGGATCCAGTTTGGCCTCTGTTGTCCACAGGCTGGACAGTGACCAGTGCAAATAGCTAGATAAGTCTTAGAGGGCTGTGATTCTATGCTAGTGAGTTCATTTTTAACTTTCTTTTTGCCCACTATCAAATGTGTCTGTACCCTTATTTTGCAGTAAGTTTTCAGCTCTTTTTAGGCTCCCTTTATCTCAAAGGCTGGCATTTGTCAACTGGTCCAATCAGTCTGTCTATGTGGTTGTTTATTGCTTTTTCTGAGGGGACGAATTTTTGGTGGGCATTAGCATGCAATGTGAAGTATAAGGATTTTCATATGAGTCCATTCATACTCCTTTATTTTCTCCAGAAATCCTTGTTGTTTTTCCAATATATTTTTCTCATAGCTCTGACAGGCCAACTGAGCTAATTGCTCCTTGCTATGAATTTGTGTACATTCTAACCTTGGGTCGTTGCTTGTTCAAACCAACTAGATGACCAGTATATTGTCATCAGTGTGTTGCAGGAAGATTTAACATCACTTCGGTCTTTCAAGGATGCCCTGGAAGGGGGTGCTGTCTTAAAGGCAGAGTCCATGATAGATCCCTGGCATCAACATTATGACTCATCTGCTGGGGATGGCTGCAACCTCTGCACTGACTCTGCCTCTGTTGCTTTTAGTACCCCAAAGACCTTCTGATGATATCATACAATGAAGCCAGTTACAGCATGGTCGGTAGGCCCTTTCTTGCTCTTTGACCTGCTCGGAGCTGGCAGTCCTTCATTTCTGCTGGAGGTTAAGATACCTATGGTAAGGTGTGGTCTAAATTTCCTCCAGAATTCAAAGGGGTTTAGTTGGTAGTGTGACTTTTCCTTCTCTGTGAAAGGTAAAAATGATATAATTTGTGTTGTAGTTTGCAAAGAAGTCGTAATTTCACTGACCAAAAAGTAACTTAAAAATTTCATTGATGAGGTAGGACTCTGAATCTTTGTATAGCTTTTATGTCCCCCAAACAGTCATGTGCCTAGAGGTGGTCTTTTGGAGGGTGGTGGGATGCTGGGAGCACTGTATTTGACAGTGAGATCAGTGGCTGAGTGTGCTGTTAGGAGGAGGAGTCCAATCAGAAGGGGCAGGTCCCTGAGAGTTGACTAGAAGGTTACATCTTCCCCTGATTCCTCCTCTTTCCTAGCCACTATGACATGAGCGATTTTCCTCTTCCCAGGTCCTCCCGTTATACTGGTTCTACATTAAAGCAGGCTGACTATGGACTGAACCTTCTAAAGCTGTGAGTCTAAATAAATCTTCTGTTCTTTAAATTGTGAGTTTCAGGTATTCTTTTCCACTGACAAAGTGACTGAGATAGTAGTTTGTCTTTAATGTTCTGGGGAATGTCGTACCAATATATTTGCTATTTCTTGTCATCAGTCCAAGTAACATGATGTCATCAATGGAATAGAGTAATATGTTCTTTATAATGTACTGATAGTCCAGGTGTCCTTGGATATATTATAACAAATAAGAAGAAAATGATCACAGTCTGAAGCAAGACTATAAATATAGACATTTTCCACCTCACAGGAGCATTGCTGAGTTTTCTTTCCGATAGCCCTGCAAAGGAACATATTCACCAGATCATGTACTGAGTACTTCACACCTGAGTGTGCTTTGATTCACTGTAAAAAAAGACTAAATGTCACAGCAGTTTCCACTGGACTACGACTTGGTTGAGTTTGGCAGGGCAGAGTTATGCAGACTTCGTCTCATCCCTGGCTAGAGATCTGTGTAGACAGTGGTCTATGACAGTCAGATTTCCATCACTGTGAAAAAACATGCGAGAAGAGCAACATTAAGGAAATATTTATTTTAGTGGTTTCAGAGGCTCCAGCCTATGACTGATTGATGCCATTTCTCTGCGGCCTGGGTGAGGCAGAACATTGCCCTGGGGAGGAAATGACTGAGCAAAGCTGCGCCCACCGTGTTGGATGGAAGAATGGAGAAGAAGAGAGAAAAAAGGGCCAGGGACAAGATACTGTCCTCAAGGACACGTCACCGTGGATTCGCTCCCTTTAACTACACCATACCTCCTGAGTCTCCATCACTTCACAGCAATACCATCAAATTATAATCCATCAGGGGATTAGTCCTCTGACTAAGTTAGAGTCTCCCTTGTCCACTGTTCTTCCAAAATCTCCAATTCTAAACATCTCTGTTCTGCAGACCAAGCTTTCAGCATATGAGCCTTTGAGCAAAGTTCCTAATCCAAACCATAACATAGCCTGCTGTCATGGTATTTGAAATAGTATGTGGCTAAGAGTTAACATTTAAAAGAATCTGTTGAATGAATAGCCTCCTTTTTGGTTTCATATTTTCTTAATTACTTTTATATTCATCATTTTGTTTCTTTACTCATTTGTATCTCTTAGTGTTGCGGCAAAAATCAGAAATCGGGTCAAACTCTGCAGGGGATCCAAAAACTCATTCAGAACAAATGGAGTTTTAATTAATTTTAATTTAGGATCAATTTGGACCGGTCATTGCCCCCCATTCCCGACCAGAGAATGTGGTACTTAACTGCCTTTGTTCTCATCTTATATACATTTTTGGTTTCCATGGTAATAGATTGGAATGTCTAGGCCTGGCCATAGTTGTTTACCTTGCACCATGTGACCAGGTCTGGCTCTGGCCATAATGATATATATACTTTAACAATTCAGGCAAGGAGAAGAATTCCAGGACAAAGTCAGAACTGCAAATTTAACCCTTTATAACTCCTCCAGGATGTTTCTCAAGACACATTTTGAGGCTTGTCTATCTTAAAATGTGCTAAAAGTCACCGCCCATTACATTCCCCCCTCTATGACATATTTTTTTTCTTTAAGAAATACAAATTATGTCATATGACGTCAGCCTGGGCTCTACTTGACATAGAGTGGAGCTCTCCACAATTGAGGTTTTCTGTGTTATATCAGAACGATGGACGCCATAGCTTGTTGGGCACAAGGAAGGCAGAGAGAATCAAGTACAGCCTGGCTAAGCCCAACAGAGTCCATCCAAGGGCGCTTGGGGTGTAGCTGCAGCAGTGTTTTTCTTGATCTGTTAGACTGGAGGTCTTTCCCATTGCTGCAACTAAAATATGACTAGCATTGTCAGAACAGAAGTAAGAGACACAACCATGTTAATATAATAAGTCCATTATAGGATCCATGACAGATCTGTTGGCAGCAGACTTTACCATGGGCTAGCAGATCTCCCTTTTATTTATTTTTTAATGGCTCCATGTTCCAGGATGGCATCCATAGAGGTGCTTTATAACCTGTAATACACAAACATACCCTTGTCCCCCATGTTCCTAACTGTACTGGTATACCTTATTTATTAATTTTTTTTCTACCTATTAATATCTTGTGGTCATACTTTTCTGTTGGTTGTTTAAGACCAAGTTAAAGTGAGACCTGTACTGATTAAAATTAATGTCTTGTTACCTACCAAGGTCAGTGAACTCTCCTCAGGATTTACCTTGGAACCATGTACAGTACTGCTCAGTACTTCTGTCAGTGTCAGCCATCAGGATGAGTCACGGCCTTTGCTTGACCAAGTTGGTTTCTGTGAAAGCTTGGGAGACCTTTTCTCCTGGTGACTCTCCTTAGGCACACTATACACCACACAATCATTTTCCTCTGTGGTCCCATAATCTCCTTGATCAGAAGGTCAGGAACTCAACCGAGTTATGATGTTGCGGCACAGATTCCCTTATATCCTGGGTGTTATTTTGACCTCAGGGGGCTTGGCCAAAATATTGGTGTCCTTTAAGCCCAATTTGTCTTTTTAATTTTTGGTCTCCAAATCTCAGTTGTTAGACATCCAGCAGAGAAGATTAATGACATTACATTATAAGTAGCTTGAAATATAAAGTACAGTCAGAACTGTCATTATTATTATTTTTTTCAATCATGGATGTTCTAGTAGTTGAATCCCTGTGGAATGTTAACAGAGCAACAGTTATATAGCTTTACAAAGAAAACTGGAAGTCAAAAAAACATACATAGCATTGTTATATAACAAGCATGATAACATTTTTATAGCCCAATAAAATAGCCCTTTTAGTTATCATTTCCACGTAATTCATACAAAGTTTTATCCAACCTTTTTAAAACAGGACATCTTTTAAGAAATTTATAACATTGTCTTGGGCTGTTTACATTACATGTTTTTGTTAAAAAAGTTATCATTTGAGTAATGACCTCATGTTGGCCTGACATGAACTCCTTATTACAAATATCTGGAACTCAAGAGAAAGGCAGATTTCTAACATTCTATAAACAATTCTGGTTTTACATCTTAGAATACTGTACCTTTTGTAGGCCTGAATACATTTAATACACCATGAAATTAGAATTTAGTTTGGTACCAATAGCATCTTTTAATCAGAAAACAAACCTTACTGTCTTATTTTTAAAAATTTCACCTTTTAACAATAACCAATGTAAACATCACAATAATATATTTTGTACAATATTTATTAAGGTGTCTCCCATAAGGCTATGGAGATTATTGAGGCTCCTTATTAATGAACAAAAATTGGTTATCAATTGGAGTCCTGTATCATAATCTCTCTCCACCCTAAGGGATTTTTATTTAATTACCTTAACCCACCTTTGTATGTCCTATGAACATCCATTCATAGTTAGACACATATGACATTTATAAAACCAATTTTAACATGATTTTGATTAGCCAGCAACTTGGTAGAAGCAACTCTTTAATCTATAAACCAAATTAGATTGCAGACACATCTCAAAAATCAAAAAATATGAAAGAAGAAAATTTGTTGAGCTCAAATAAAACAGCTGTTTACAGATTGGACAGAGACAAACACAAACACATACATAAAACAGTTTGTTTATAAATTCAGCGTGCACTCAAATATATTTTGGCCACATTGAATTATAAGTCAGAGGTCTCTTATAAAAATAACTTGGAAAAATAACCTTTTTCCTGTAATTAATATATTTTAGTATTTTATTCTGTCTTAAAAATACCACCAACTTTTATGTCCTTCCTCTATCTTCCAGCTTAGACACCACCTTTACATATATTATCACATACTCAGACCTTTCAAGTGTTCCTGTATTTTCTCTCTTAAGACTTACTATATTTTAGGTTAATATCACTTATGTAGACTTTTTTCTCTTTTTAATAGCACTTGTGGAATCCTTTTTTAAGGCTTCACATAGCAAAGATATATCTAAAGAAATTATAATGATTTAAACCAGTCATTAGGAGCCGTAGTTGGTTAGCAATCCCAGTTGCAGTGCCCCTACAGGAAATGAGCAAGCATTAACATCTCTTAAGTCTTATAATAACCTCCATTACCTGATTTTTTTTTTTGGAATAACAAAGTTCTAATGCAAGTACAGACATATTTACCCCAGTATCAATTAGGCCTTCAAAACATTATTTATTTTTATACAACATATAGACCCATTTTACTTATTTCTTGTGTAAAATAAATTTCTTCGTGTAGTCTTATTCTGAGGATCTTGTCTTCTCATGAGGTCTTTATATTTAACAAAGGAAGATTTAGCTATAGGTAACAAAATCAACTGTGTTATACATTTTCTTTGTTCAAAGACTCAGAGATCCATGGCACATGCAAAAAACTTACATCTCATCTTGACAATTACCATCACTCACATTAGGCACAATAGCTATTCCTTTTAACTTTATATCAGCTTTTCCTATTACAAGATCAATTGTTTCCTTACAGAGAATTGGGGTGGGTTTTTGACCCCAGACAGGAGTGACTCTGCAAGCTGCAGGCAGATCTCATCCTGTACTTTGGAATTTAATAGGCATATAAACAAAAACTCATTGTTAGCAATTTGTTAATCCCTGTAATTTTTTTTTAAATTTCTGCAGCTTGTGACACCCCTGTCCCCTTATGTAGGTCAATGGGATGATGAGCTGCAGAAAGAAGCCCTTTCAAAAGCCTGATGAGGGGCTGGGGGTATAGCTCAGTGGCATAAGCGCTTGCCTGGCAAGCGCAAGGTCCTGAGTTTGATTCCCAGTACCAGGAAAAAAAAAACCAAAAAAACAAAAGCCTGATGATTTTTCCCCTGTTTAATCTCATTTGTTTCTCAGCCACCCTTAAAAAGTTTTTCCCTTTTCCGAAGTAAACAAAGTTAACATCTGCTGACAAATCACCCCAGATGGGGAGGTGAAACTCAAACATTACTTTTAGCAAACCGATCTGAATGGAGTTTGTTTTGAGGGGGGTGGGGCGGCAGCTCTGCTTGCTCCTTTATCTAGATCTGTTACAGGCTCCACCTCTGTCTCCACGGCAGATACAGCTTCATACAACAGCAGCAATTACAGCGCTGTGGAGCAGTCCTGCAGAGTCAGGACCTGTTAAGCTTTTAAGTAAACAACTGCCAGAGAGGAAAGGCAGGAGTACGATCAGAGCTCCCCCCAACTCATGTAACCCATTTTATTGTGATCTCAGAAAGCAGGCGCACTGAACGACGTGAGTGCACTGAATGACGTGATTGCACTGAATGATGCAAGTGCAGCCTGGTTAACACAGAACAAGCATTTTAAACAGATAGACAGACAGACAGACAAGACAATCAACAAAATCCCGGGAGAAGAAATTTAGCCCCTCCGACTTGTTTTGTCAGTTTAGACTAGAGACTGGTCTGGAACACAAAGCCGGATTTTCTCTTGGCACACACCAGAGAGACGCAATCCCTCCTTTAGAGGGTAAGAAGCCCGCTTACCCCAGCGGCTTTTCTCACGTTTCCTCCCGGCTCCAGAGGGCATGAGTCTTGCTGCTTGAGACCACATCTCACGTCTGAGAGCCACAAGCCAGCAAAATACCAAGGGCCAGGTAACCAAACCTTGCTGCTTGAGACCACTCCTCATGTCTGAGAGCCACAAGCCAGCAAAATACCTAGGGCCCTTCCCGTCCCAAACCCAGTCTCCAACCTGAACCCAGTCTCGAGAAAGATAAGCCAATTAGAATCTTACCCAGTCGGAGGGTTGAAACTCCATTTGTCCTTCTTTGTAGACACAGCCTCCAGGCCTTAGCCCTCTCCGGATGGGGCGCCAAGCCATACAGGAGAGGGCCAGGGGTCCAGAGGCCAGGGCCCCCTCAAAAGAGGAATTCACTTCAGAGTATCCCGGATGAGCCCCCAAACAGTTGCGGCAAAAATCAGAAATCAGGTCAAACTCCGCAGGGGATCCAAAAACTCATTCAGAACAAATGGAGTTTTAATTAATTTTAATTTAGGATCAATTTGGACCGGTCATTGCCCCCCATTCCCGACCAGAGAATGTGGCACTTAACTGCCTTTGTTCTCATCTTATACACATTTTTGGTTTCCATGGTAATAGATTGGAATGT
>PVLD010013649.1:40793-55344 GCA_004027595.1 Dinomys branickii | reverse complement strand
AAACATAAAAGTACAAAAACATATTGACAAACAGACACCCATTATCATAGAAAATAGTACAATCACAACTAATCTATAGACAAGGTGATATGGTCTCAACAGTAGTTGTTGCTTTATCCATTGATATCTTCGAATTGTAGATGTATGGACCCATATACAGACATGCAAATTTAGTCAGACAGTTTATCCTCTCAGCAACTTTCTGTTTTCTTTGTATATGAGTTCATTGCTATAAATTTCCCTCTGAGGACTGCTTTCATTGTTGTTGGTTGAACACTCTGTATACATCTGCTAAGTCCATTTGTTCACACTTTTCGTTCAGGTGTGTTACGTCTTTACTGAGTTTTTGTCCAGTTGACCTATCTCTTTAAATCAGAGGGCTGTTTAGGTGTCCTAGTACAATAGTGTTATTAGTTATTTGATTTTTCATGTCTGTTAAGATTTGACTTGTAAAGTTAGGTGCTCCATTGTTTGGTGCATAAATGTTTCGGATTGTTACCTCTTCCTCTTGCAGCTTTCCCCTAGCTAGTATGTAATGGCCTTCTTTATCTCTTTTGATTGTTTTGGTTTGCAGTTTACATTGTCTGCAAACATAATAGCTACCCCTGCTTTTCTCTGGGGACCTGTTGCATGCGGAATTGTTTTCCAGCCTTTAACTTTCAACCTGTGGATTTCTTTTTGAGTAAAATGTGTTTCCTGTATACAGCATATCGTTGGATTGTGTTCCTTTATCCACTCTTACAATCTTTTCCGTTTGACTTGTGAATTGAGGCCATTTACATTAATGGTTATAATGGTTATATGTTGGCTTATTCTAGTCATGTGATTTACTTATTGTTGTTTTCCTTCTTTTGCTCTCTGTTTACTTGCTTGTTTTGTTTATAGGATTATTTCTATCATTGTTCTTGGGGTTGTGGTCTCTTTTTTCTCTGTCTAGAATATCTTTTAGTGCTGTTTGCAATGCTGGTTTGGCACTCATGAAGTTCTCCCGTTGTTCTTTGTCATGGAAATATTTTATTTCTCCATGGAATATGAAGTATAGTTTTGCAGGATACATCAGTCTGGGTTGGAAGTTGTTTTTTCTCAGAATCTGTAGTATCTCGCTCCAAGCTCTTCTTGATTTCATGGTTTCCGTTGAGAAGTCTGCTGTGATTCTGATGGGTTTTCCTTTATAGGTGATCTGTTTCTTTTCTCTAGCAGCTTTTAACATTGTGTTCTTTTGCTGGATATCTGGGACTATTATATGTCTGCGTGTGGTTTTCCTTGGGTTATGAGTCGTTGGGGTTCTATATGCTTCGCTTTACTGTACTTCAGTATCTTTTACCTTGTTTGGGAAATTTTCTGCTATTATTTCAGCAAATACTCTTTTTATATCATTTGTGTTGTCTCCTGATGTTTCACTGACTCCTATTACTCGAGTATTATTTCGTTTTCCTCATCTTGCAGCTGTTGGATTGATTTTTCTTGGGTTTTTGATGATTTTATTAGATCCTTCCTTTCACGCTCATAAGCTGCCATGCTGTCTTCAAGGTCTGAAATTCTCTCTTCGGTTTCATTTAAGCAGTTTTGCAAGCTTTCAATGGAAGTTTTCAATTCCTGGCAATCTCTTTGGCCCTGTTTTATTCTTGGTAATTCATTCCTAAATTGCTCTTGTAACATTTCCAGTTGTTTCGTACTTTCTTGTAGTCTTTTATCTATTTCTTCTCTATGTGTACGGAACATTTCTTCCATTATAGTTTTCAGTTCATTTTTTGTGTGAGAGATTATTGCAGTATGTGACTTATTTCTGCTTTAAGCTGTTCTATGGCCTGTTGGAGTTGATTCATTATTTCAGAAGCCGTCGTTTCAAAATTTGCAGGGATGTGGCTTCCTCGTTCCCCTATTTCCTCGCATCCAGGATTTGTTCTGTTTGGGGTTGATTTCTGAGACTGCATTTTGTTCTTCTGTCGTCCGATTTTTGGGTAACAGATTTGAAATATTGAGCAATAAATTACCCAGGCAGTTCAACAGGCAAAGGTCTGTTGCAAAGTCTGCTCCAGTGACTCCTTATCTTTGGGACATTGTCCCTTAAGCTTTCTGCTGAGAGTTCCACTTAAAAGGCTGCTCAGGTGCTGGTTTGGGGGGTGTGCTACTCCCTAATGGGAGACCTGGGTGGGGTGTGTAAATCTGCTCCCCTGCCCGCCCAGGGTTCCCTGCAGGTATGGGGACAGATCTCCTCCCCCACTTGGTGATCCGGTGGCGGTGTGCAGGTAGCTCACCCGTTTCTGAATGCGTACCTGCAGGAAGGTTCCAGAGTGCCAATTCTCGCACTCTCCCTGTCTGGGGGAGGGAGCAGGATGCTCCACTCCTCTGTGCTCCTCACTCGGGGCCGCAGACTGCAGGCCGCTGAGGGCTTTGGCGGCAGGCGCCAGGACCCGAACAGGATCCCGTTTCGCTCCTCAGATTTGCGGAGCCTGCTGGAGGAGCATGGGTTCCGAGACCGCCCTGTGCTGCAGTTGGTAAAAAGCCGATTTTTTGGCCACCTTTGCTGGCAAGCCGCACAGGGTCAGGAGGCGGGAGGGACCGAGCCGCCTGCACCCGTGGGGCGCTCGGACCCAGCCCAGCCGCCACCCGTCCGCGGCGCTGAGCCTCTCTGGTTCCCAGCACTCTGGTCTTTCCTGCATCTCGCCATGGCAGTTTGGTCCGACCCGCCGTGTATCCGGCAGCGCAGAGAAACACGTTCAGTTTGAATTTCCCAGCCGAGGTCCCGGCGTTCGCACTCGCCAAGCCTGTCACGAGCTGCAGGACTTATCAGTGAGGATCCTTCCTTTGCTGCTCACTTGGTCGCCATCATCCCGGAAGTCAACATGCGTTTTTTAGAGGTACAAAATACTGAAGAAAATACTGGTAATAGATAATAGTATGTTGTTTTCTTTAATCATCTCTACTCTATACTCTTTTTTCTGTACATTTCATGACATAGATAACGTTCCCAGCAATAAAGTACACTGGAGATTTACGAAATTTAATATCCTTCTTATGTTTTTTGGTGTGGTACCTCCATTTTTCTTACATTGTTTTGTCACTTTCCTGCTTTTTTTTGAGACAGGGTTTTGCTATCAGACTGGGCTTAAACTCTCTACTTAACATGGCCTGTCCTAAAATTCATGGCAATCCTGCCTCAGCCTCTGGAGTCCTACATTTTTATTTTATTAAATAAAATTTAATTTATTTAATTAATTTTGGGGGAGTAGCCTTAGTTTTTATAGCCATGGGATAGTTTGGATTAGCCCTAAACCAGCCTTAGAGCTAGCCTTTTCAAGTACCCGTGAATTGGTTCAACCATTGTTCTGTGCTGCTATTGCTTGTTTCCAACATTATCCCATCTAGAAACCTGTAACTTTATACAAATGAGTGAGTAGTCAGTGGTCAATGAAGTTTGGAGTAAAAAAAAGCAGCTTGATAGTAGCTTGGTGGTAAAGTAGCCTGGTAGTAAAGGAAGTAATGGAAAGTCATGAGTCACAAGCAGAAAAGAAATCTACATAATTGAGTTTTAATCAGTATTGTTCAGTTTTGTTTTCTCAGTAGTAAAGCTTCCTCAGAATTCCAGAAGGACTTGGGATAGTGACTACTTTTCATAGGTTTTCCATCAGTATAACCAAGTTCAGTTTAAGATTTTCCTTTTTACATAGTTAGGTCATAATAGATAATAGTATTTATTGGATTAAAACTGGCGAGCAGATGGTAGTACAAAAAGGCAATAGATTTTTTTTCCAAAGGGAGCATGAAACAAAAGGGATAACAGAAGGAGTAATTAATACAATGTAGACTAATTAATGTTTAAAACAAAATTTAGAATACAAAATTATGTATTGCTTAAAATTTCTAGCCAGTTTAATATAAAATAACATCATCAAAAATATTTGCTTTTATCCCTTCCCTAAAAGAAAGGAATCGCATAATTAAAAATATTAATAGGTTCTCATTGTACTGTGGTTACCTGTTTTGAAAATTCCTATGCTTTATGTCTACCTCAGGAAATTAACAGACTCACATAAGTTTAAGGGATTTTAAAAGTCTTGTAGATGCATGTTGAACCTGATGTTTTCCTAGGGAAACCTTAGTTCCTGGAATTTTCCCGTTTTCCATGGAATATCTTGACCAGTTTTAAAGATTTTGGTGAACCCCAAGTATCAAAAAAACCGCTCAGAATTAACCTAACCTCTTTTGTTCCACTGAAACAGAGTGATGGGAACTAGCCTATTTCTTATTCCTAAGCTATATTTTTAACTTAGTGTCTAGACTTTAATCTTACATGCAACTAGAAAACATAGAAGAAAAGTCATTTTGCTGGTATCAAGAGCAATACTGGAAGATAGAATTTTTATATTTCAAAAAATTCTCATCTTGCATTGATTGCTATACTGTCTAAAGCTTATAGTAGTGTGGGATTTAGTTTGGCATCTTTTTTATTAGTGTAAAATGAGTATAAATATTTGGTAGAAAAATATGTTCTATCCTAATATGAAATGAATCATTTCGGAAATAATATATTTTATTAGAACATTTTGTAAGTATTTACCATAAAAGCAAGGGCTTGATTAATATTATGATAATGCTTTTGAGATCTTTGTAAAGGATTATAAAGTTGAAGAACATTCATGAACATAGTAGGATATAGTCAGGTAAACCAACTTGCCTATATTATAATTCCTTATAAATCGGTGTACTATGGTTAAGAACAAGTGGACACTAGAGTCAGATTGCTTGGGTTCAAATCTCATCCTTACCATTGGCTAGCTGTGAGATCTTGAGGCAATTAGATCCTGTTCTTATTTGTTTATTAGTTTTGGTGGGAAAAAGGCATTTAATAAGATGTTTCATATAAATACCAATACCATAGTGTAGTAGCTAGGATTCTGTAGAGGAACAGAATCAATAGAAAATTTATGTATACTTAGGCAGTGGTATTTATTAAGTATGTTTATAGGACCAGAGATGGTAGAATCCACAGTGTTTGTTCGTGGGCTCGGAGGTAGGAGAGTTCACAGTGGCTACGTGTGTACTGGAAAGCTGGATGATCCATTAGGTGCTCCTTTCATGAAAATGGAAGCTTAAGAACAAGAGAACTCAAAAGATGCAGCACTAGTCCAAGGTCAAAGGCATGGAAGCTGCCTACAAGACGCCCGTTGATGTATGCACTGGAAAGCTGAAGAAACCAGAGACCAATGTGCAAAGGCAGCAGCAAAGACTGGAACTCTTAAAAAACAGGAACACTTCTTCTTTCCCTTTTTATTCTTTCTAGGCTACAAGCCTATTGGTTGGAGCCTTTCACATTGGGGTGGGGCATTCCCCTGAGGTTGTTGGCCTACATGTCAGTCATGTGTACATACCCAGAACTATGCTTCATTAATTCACTAGATGTTTCTTACTCCAATCAAGTCCACGTAAGATGATTAATGGTCACAATCTGTCCTTTGCCAACTTTACATCCAGATGTCTCTCCTTAAACTGTGCTTAATCTCCACATATAATAGCAAATTCAAAATTATCCCTAACTGGATACAACTACCCTGCATACAAACAGAAATACACTAATTCCCTACCTTGAAGAGAAGGCAGTTTTTTCCTTAGGGTGATCCTTACTCTTCTGGCATTCTATACCTTAAATATTATAATGTGAATTTAACAGTACCTAAGTACCAATATTAAGTCAGTCGACAAACATGTCACCCTAATCCGTGTACATACACAAGGGTGTTAACAAAATAGGAAAGAAATACTCATGACAGTTATAGTCCACATTTTTGTAACTGGTGGTTGTAGTTGTTCATTCCTACTTCTACTGCATGTTTTGTATTACCTCGGCCTTCAACAAGCACCTTAGCAGTTCTTGGTTTTTACTCTGTGGGGTGACCTATACCTTCATTCCTGAAGGTTCTGGGCCATTTATTATCCTGCCTGGATCGTAGTTTCTTTCCCATTGTTCTTAATAACAGGACATGGTAGTAGCAGGAGATGACCTGCACAACCTCTTGCATCATGATCATACTCTTCGTAACTCCATTGTGGAGCAGTAGTCCAGTTTCCTCTTGGTAATCTGTATCACTCACACCACTGCTTGAAACTAACAGCTGAGTCACTTGTAGGTATAGGAAGGGCCAGATGCATTGTTATCTTTTACCTTAGAAGGAATATTTTTGCATGCCCCACACCACTGGAATCCAAGACATTTCACTTAGGTAGAGGGCCCTGAATTTCCGTTGGATTTATTCTTGTCCTCTGACACAACAGATGCTTTAGCAACAAGTCCAGAGGGGTTTCTGCCTTTTGCTCACTTGGTCCAAGCAGAATGATACCTCGTGGAAGAAAAAAGTAATCAGTATTCTTGCAAACTAAGTTGTGACACAGAGCTTGAGGGTTGATGTACCCCAGGGATAGGACAGTATGTGTATTACTGGGCTTGCCATCCAAAAACAAATTGTTTCTTGTGGGCCATATGGGTAAGTATAGAGAAAAAGGTATTTTCCAAACCACTAGCTGCACACCAGGTTCCAGATGTGTTAATCTGCTCAAGAAGGAGACCACATCTGGTACAGTAGCTGCAATTAGAATCACCAATTGATTAAGCTTACAGTAATCTACCATTGTTCACAAAGATCTATCATCTGTGTTTTACATAGGGAAATAGGAAAGTTAAATGAGGATGTGGTAATAACCACCATATGTGCATCTCTCAAGTCCTTGGTGATAGTACTAATTTCTGCATTTTATCTAGAGATGTGATACTATTTTTGACTATTCTCCCAGATAGAGTCAATTCTTAGAGCTTCCTTTGTCATTTCTCACCATAGCAACCCTCAAACCACAGGTTAAGGAACCAGTATAGGAATTTTGCCAAGTACCAAGTATATCTTTCCTAATTACGCATTCTGGAGCTGGGGAAATGACCACAGGATGGCTTTGGTGATGGGTTCTTCTTATAGTGGACCCAGTATAAGTTGAACTTAGGCTCCTATTTTCATTGGAGGAACACCATAACATTTTGAAACACTGGAACCAGTGTCAATTTAAAACCAGTGTCATGTAGGCTTCGAAATACCTAATCATTTTCTTTTCTCTGATGTACAGTTAGATAAGAAAAGGATTGACAGTGTAATTTTTTGGTACTACCCCGGATCCTTCCACAAGGGAAGACCAGTCTCTCCTTTACTCAAGAGGTCCTGGGTCTATAAACTTCTACAAGTCTGAGAATTTGCTGAGGGGTGTGGTTATTTGTTTTGAAAATTTGTTCTCAATTTTTTAAAATATAAATTTAGTAGTCTTTCTATTTCAATTCTGGGAACACAGTATTTAGCTAGCCAGTGTCATAGATACATGTGTCAGACCATTCTGATTGTTGCTTTGCCTCTGCTACTCATTACTACCTTGTTTTTGGTGGTTGAGCACTGTCATTTGGCCTCTGCCACTCTGGGATCCAATTATTCCCATCTCATATAAGATTCCAAGCTGAGCAACTACATTCCCACTGTAAGGTTTAGAATACAGCAAAAAGTGATTGACAGAGCTGTTGAATGATACTGGCACTCTCCTTAGAAATCTGTAAGCTATTAGCTAGAAGTACATTTTTGGGAGACATAGTGTGGAGGAGTAGGTTTTACCTGGCAAACATACTCCAGGATTCTACTTTTCCTGAGCCTTTGAGTATTCTCATAAGTAGTGAGTGAAGGAAAATTGGGCTCATTCACAGCCATGTTTCAACCTACTGATTAAATAAATTATTTACACCTTTCTTAATTCCAGAAGCTGTAATTAAACCCCAAATCTTCACTTCATGGGCTATCAGAAGAAATGCAGCCTCAATGAAGTTTTATGATCTACCTACCATTTTAGCATACCCTTAAAATCCACTCCCATTTCTGCTCCCTAGATGTCCACTTCTAAGAATTAGAAAACTCAATTCTTGTGGGAGTGTAGTGTATTTTCTCACTGGCCAAGCTGTGTTTCTTATCTTTAGGAGTCTTTTGAGACTTGAACCTTCTTATAGACCTACTGCTAAAAGTGGTTGGTGACAGTGGGTACTGAGGAGGTATGACATTGTCATGCTTGGTAACTCCATCAGGGAAAGTATGTTTTCCTAACCAACATAGGATTACTTCCCTCAGGCAGAAGTCAGTACCACTGAGGGTGGGGAAATGTCTTCCTCAGGCAAAACATTCTTATCAGAATTTAGGAGTTCAATGTGTTCAGCTTCCTCTGGTCCCTCCCAAATACTTCCATCTCAATTTACAAGATCTCATTTTTTACTGATGACCATATATACTTTGAATCCAAGTGTTTAAGCTGTGTGCTGTAATGTAGCCAATCACATTATTAGGACAACTTTAGCCCTGTGACAAGAGGAGAGAAGGTACTCTTTCAGGGCACACTTAGTAAGTTTTATTTTTATTTTTAATTTTATTTTTAAAAGATTCTGAGTACCTTTTAATATGCTTTTTAGTTGTATTATTATCTTTTGTGGGGTGCTTTTTGAAATATTTCACTATTTTTAAAATTGAATCTGTTAATAAAGCAAAAATTTAAAAATTGCATATTGTTTGCTCATTCATATGTAGGGATTCTTTGTATCTTTTATATATAGATTCTTTATCAGTCCATAGCTGTCATTACTTTATCAGCCCGTAGCTGGCATTACTTTCTTTTTTTAAATTGTAAATTAAGTTTATTAGTATAATTTAGATATACATAAAGATCATATTCATCATAGGCAATTTGTATCTGTATATAATATAGTTTGATTCCTCTTTTTTCCCCAATCCCCTCCCCTCCCTTCAACCCATATTTACAAAGTTTTGTTTCCCTTTAATCCTTTGTTGTTTTTTTTCTCTTTATTTTCCCTCACTTCCCCTCTAGTTCTTCTTTCCTCTTGAACAATTTCTTCCTATTTCACAATATACACTATACATTTTGTTCCTTATTTACTGTTTCAGTTTCTCACACCAGGGAGACAATGTGATGTTTTCACGTATGTGCTCAATTTATTTCACTTAAGAGTATGGTCTCAAGGTGCATCCATTTATCTAGAAATGTGTCAAGTTTATTTATTCTTTATGGCTGAGTAGTACTCTACTATATAAAAACAAATCTCATATATTTTTTATCCATTCCTTGGTTGATGGTCATTGGGGTTGTTTCCAAGATTTAGCTATTAAAAAATGTGCTGTTACAAACATGGGTGCACTAGTTCTGGAAAGATACCTAGAAGGGTAATAGCTGATGTTATGGTTGATACATTGTGTCAACTTGGGGAGTCTAGAGGTTTGGCTGAGTGACTGAGCAGGAAGCCGGGGTGCTTACTTTGTACACACCCTGAGCCTGTGGAAGAAGGAGGGCATGGAGATTGTGTGAGTGCTACACGCCCCCTGGGTGGGGTTAGCCTGTTCACAATAGTAAGGGAGAAAAAGAGGCCGCTTGCCTGCCATTCCTTCCTTTTGCTCTGATTTTTTCTGTTTTCTGACACCATGAAAGTTTGCCCTCTGCCATGTGCCACTCTGCCTCTGAGCCAGCCAAATATGGACTGAAACCTTCACAAACTATAAGCTAAATAAACCTTTCTTTCCTTCATTTTGGGTGTTGGGTATTTTGTCTCAGCTATGAGAGAAAAGTAATCATGACAGAATTTGGTACCAGGAATGGGGTCTTTGCTGTGACTATACCTGACCATGTGGTTCAAGAGCCTTTGGAAATGGCTTGTGGGAACAGTTTGGAGAGGTTCGGAGATGTTGCTTGAAAGAGATGCACTAGAATACCTTCAGCTGTTCTGTCTGGGAGATTCTGGTCAGAGCTTAGAAGACTAGAAGGCTGATAGAAATCCTGCCAATAAAGACCAGGTTCAGGAGGTTTATGTTGTAAAGGACAGCATTAGTTGTTGGACTCCAGATGACGTATGTTATGGCTTGGCAAAAAGTTTGTCTGCATTTTGCACGTGTCCAGAGACTTTGCCTAAGACTGAGATTAAGGGTGGCAGTGAACTGATTAATCGGGCAAAAGAAATTTCAAGGCAGTTGAATGTTGGGGAAGTGGCATGGCTATCATTGGGGGCTTTTAGCCAGATTTATATTGAGAATCAAGAGCAAAGAGCCTAGCAGGATGATTTAAAATGTTGTGAGTTGGGCCAGAAAGGAAGCTGCAGTAAAGCTGTGGACCGCAAAGATAGAGCTGAGGAGAGCTCTGTTGCTAAGGAACAAGAGAATGGAAAAGATGGCCTGAGGACATCACAAGAAGCAGCAAGTCTCCACCTTCTGTAGCCTCAAAATTGTAAAGGTGAGAGACCTTGCCTTGAAAAGGAAGCTGCAGAGGGCCATGTTCCAGAATGGCAGCAGCAGCCACACCAGGTTCCAGAATGGTGGCAGCATAGAGAATTTGTTCCTCAGAATTGGATTCAGTGTGCCCAGTGATTCAGGCACTCGACCCCTATGGCCAAGAGAGAGGACTGAGTTTGGCTATTGCTCCAGGTGGCAGCAGACCTTGGCATCATCCACGTGGCTCTGGCTTTAGGTGCAAGGAGAATGCAAGAGTTCTGAGGCTAAAGAGGCTTCCACCCAGATTTCAGAAGGCCTAGGAGGCCAGGCAGTGTGCCCCTGAGAGGGCATTGTGTGAAGCTGTGAGTGTGAAGCAAAAGGTGCCCTGGAGACCTCAGAAGTTTAGAAAAGACAGAACCGTGGATCATCTAAGGAAAACTGCAAGGGGGGAGCAAAGCAGGCCTAAGAGAGAAGCTGTGGAGGCTGTAACCACCAGAAGTGCCATAGAGGTGGACTCATGCAAGCCCTTTGGAGCTCATGATGTGCCACAAGTTGCTTCAGATGCTGGATATAGAATTACAGAATACAATGTTAGCCCTGCTGGATTTTGGACTTGCTTTGGTCCCAATGCTCTGTATACCCCTGTTCTCTTTGAGAGAAAAGTCAGTATTTTAAAGTCCTGTATCTTCAACTGGTCCCAAGTTCATAAAATGCATTGTAACCTAATGGTGACATTTTGAGGATGGACATTGAGTTCCTATAATCATGTAAAATGTGATATGTAGCTTTAAGATTCTCTTATGTACTTCTGGAAAGATAAGAAAAAAGGGAGGATCCTATTCACCTTCCTGAGGGTAGGCTCTGTGAGACAGCTACATCATCCCTCCTTGTCAGGCACCAATCTATTGCTCATGTCCAGAGCAAGCATCCTTCTTCCTGGCACATAGCTGTTCAAACCTTCAGGGAAGCAGGATAAGGAATTGTACACAAAAGCTAATCTTGCTCAAAAATCTACATGTCTAGGGACCTGTAACATACACAAGGAACTCATAGAGTTTTAAAAGTCTTATGCCCTGTGGTTTTGAAAGAGAAAGGAAGGCACAAAGAAAGACAGAAAGAGAGGTGGAGAGGTGGAGATTAAAAGCACAGTTTAGAGGCTCTTCTTTTATGTAAAATATTTGGGGCCCAACAATGTGCATCAATTAAGGAGATTGCTTCCTTGGCATGTCATCCCAAAGGCTGTTCTTCTCCATGGCATCTGAGGGCTGGATTTCCCATGCTGGCTGCATGAGAAACTGCTTAAGAAACTAGATTTGCGTGTCCTTATGTGTCTCCTTGGTGAGCAAATTTCAGTCCATTTTACCCTAGAACTGGGTATGTTGACTGGAAGGAATATCTTAGTGAGGCCACTACATCTCATAAAGTATCCTTCTGGGCACTTATTCCTATTTCTGGTAGTTGAAGATAGGTGAGATCCATGAATAGCCAAAAGTTCTTTTTCAAGTAATACTACTATGTCAGAGGAATGTGTGATGTTAATAGTGATGTATATCCTATGTACTGTGTCATAGTGTCTCTTAAGTTAATTTGCTCATTACTGAGATAAACACCAGCACCCACAAGTTAAGAGAGGAAAGGTTTGCAGAAGGTAGCAAAGCAAGCAAGAGAGACAAATCTTCTTTCTGTCCCTTACATGGTATCTAGGCTACCAGGGATTAGGACAGTGGCAAGCCAATCAGTGGACTGATTCAGTAATCACATACCCTTATTCCTAGGACCCTTAATCCTAGCATTGCATCATGAATCAGTCACACACCCTAGATCCAGACACCTCTGAAAAAGCCCCACCTATTACTGCACGAGGTTTTCAGGAGATACCTAGACACAAGCCATAACAGTGTAACCAGCATCTCAAAATGGAATTTTAAGACTTAGATTTTCCTTTTAGAGATAAGCAACTTCTCCAGACTTCCTCCTGGTGAGCACATAGCCAACAGTTTCTCTCCTCCTCCTTTCCTCAGTGCAGAATGTGCAGATGCTGGTCCCAGGAGGCAGGAGCCCAGTTCTCTTTTCCTAAGAAAGGGCACAATGAACTTAAAATTGCCTGGAAGTGATAAAGCAGGTGTGGTGATTTGCATTATCAGTTTTCTTCCTCCTCTGTTCCCTTTCTACAAAATTCCCTTTTCTACAGGTATAAGACGAAATGGTGATCTGAGGCAAATGGGCCCCTGTATCTCCTTGAGAGCCAGCTTTGAATTAATTCTTTTTCCTTTTTACCGAAATAGGTGGCCTCCTTTGATTTATCACCAGTGAATAAACAAACCTGAGCATATGAAGCTGGGTGGCCAGTGACTATAGGTGTTACTTATGTTTTCTGAAGTGTCAGTATTTCCCACTAAAATACTACATCATTTTTATCCATTCCTTGGTTGATGGGCATTTGGATTGTTTCCAAGATTTAGCTATGACAAATTGCGCTGCTGTAAACGTGGGTGTACATATATCACTTTGGTATGATGTTTTCAATTCTTCTGGAAAAATACCCGGAAGGGAATAGGTGGACTGAATGAGACCTCTAATCCTAGTTTTCTGAGAAATCTCTACACTGATTTCCATAGTGGTTGTATCAGTTTACACTCCTACCAGTAGTAGAAAAGGGTTCCTTTTTCTCCCACAGCCCCTCTAGTATTTGTTATTGGTTGACTTCTTGATGATGGCCATTCTTGGTGGGGTGAGATGGAATCTCAGTGTTGTTTTAATTTGCATTTCTCAAATGATTAATGATGTTGAACATTTGTTCATATATTTAGTTGTCATTTGTATTTTTTCATCTGAGAATTGTGTATTCATCTCTGATACCCATTTTTGGATTGGGTCTTTGAATTTCGGGGGCCTATTTTTATACAGTGGAGTATTACTCAGTTGTACAAAAAAGATAAACTCAAGATTTTTATAGGTAAATGGATGCAACTAGAGACCGTACTCACAAGTGAAATAAATCCGACCCACCTGTGTAAACATCATGTTGTCTCTTTAGTGTAAGAACCTGAAAGAATAAATAAAATCCAAAAGGTACAATAGATATTGTGAAAGGGAAAGAAATTTCTCGAAGGAAGGAACAACTGGAATGAGGGAAAGGAGCAAAGAAAGAAAGAAGGAAGGAGAAATATATATGTATACACAAGGAATATATATGTATACACATTTATCCCACAGGTGGGATAAATGAACTGCTCAGGTCCATTGGTTTATTGAAAGGAACAGTTAACGCTTAAATCTTTTTTTTTTTTGACCTGTTTTGCACGCTTATTTTGCATGTAATCTGAGCAAATAATTTGAAAACAACAATATGCAATATAACAACCATGGTTGAATTCCTTCCATCTCAATTAGTGAAACTCTGTATCATCTCTAATCTTTTTTTAAAATTATTTTTTATTCTCTTTAGTTGTTTTGATAAATCTTGCATTCTTACATCTGGTAGTCGGAGCAAGTTCATTGAAGATAACAATATGTAAAATAACAACCATTGATAATTTCCTATCATCTTGTTTTAAAATTCTGTATCATTTTTTACTGTTTTTGTGTTGTTTTGTTTTGATCTTTGTTGTTGCTTTTTTTTTTTTCTTAAAAACTTTAAAAATATACTTCCTACTAAGGGAGGAATTCCAGCTGAAGAAATGTCATTCAGTTTAGTTGATCTTCAATGGCCAGGACTGTAACTGAAGTCAATTTCATGTAAAGCTCAGATTTGACACTATACTTGGTATTTTGGTTTTAGTGGGAAGGACATGGGAGGTGTATTTAGATAACCTTAAGAAACTTTACCACTTACTGGCTTTACTAAGGACTTTACACTTCCCTAAACCTCAGTGTCTTCATGTGAAAAACGTGGAGTATTGTGAGAATTAATGATCTAAAGTGTATTTGCAGAGTGCTTAATATAGTTCTGTACTAAAATAGGCATTCCTGTAAATGCTGAATATTGTATGTCAATTTGAGATAACACATAAGCACAAATATGTTGTATTGCACTAACCAGTAATTGTCTAAGTGTTTGTCAAAGTGTGGAATATCACATACTTTCCTGTTTTGATGCAATGTGATAGTTAGCAACTAGGAAGACAATGATTTTGTGAAGATATTTTCATTTGGGAAAAGAATGCCTCCTCCACTCCTTCCCTCCCCCGCCCCTCCCCTCCCCTCCCCTCCCCTCCCCTCCTCTCCTCACCTCATGTCTTGGCCAGTTCTCAATTTAGCTCCAGCACAGA
>PVLD010013649.1:0-40693 GCA_004027595.1 Dinomys branickii | reverse complement strand
CTAGAAAAATTTAATCTTCTGCTAGATTCTGCTGATTGTATTCTCAAAATTCTCTTTTACCTTTTCGAAGTTTACCACTATCACATTACAAAAATTAGCAATATCTCATAGCTGGCTTCTCCTGCTGCCTCACTTGGCCTTCTCTGTGAATTAAACAAATTTGAAATTTTTCAGAGTACAATTGATGTTCAACATTGTTGAAAACCCTTCAGCAACTTTGCTGAGTTTTCCTGCCTCATTTTGATACTCATATGTTTGGTCTAGAACTGTGACTATCTTCTCTGGTTATCTTTCTTGACTTTAATAATGCTGGCCTAACTCTACCCCCAAACCTCAATAGTGAGTATTGAACCCACAACCTTTGCATTGAGCTATATCTCTAGCCTTTTTTATTTTTTATTTTGAGACAGGATCTCATTGCCCAAGTGGAACTCAAATTTGCAGACCTCCTGCCTCAACTTCCTAGAGTGCTGAGATTTTAAGTGTGTACCCCCTGACCTACTTTTGGACACTAGTACTTGCTACACCCTAAACTGGAATACTTCCTTTAACTGTCATATCTGATCTTAAACTGTCTTTATTAGGCCTTTCTGGATCTTTCTGAACTAAATTAACTTTCCTTTAGAGAATCTTGGGCCGGGGATATAGCTCAGTGGCTCAGTGCCTGCCTGGCAAGGTTGAGGTCCTGAGTTCAATTCCCAGTACCAAAAAAAAAAAAAACCTCATGTATTTCTCATCCATGTTTTTCATTTCATATTATCATTGTTTATATTTACATATTTGCATAGTTTTGGGGTGCTGTTTCCTCAAGTAAAATGTGAGTTTCATGAGGGATGAGATAATTTCAGTGTTTATACAGGCCTGGAATAGCCATGCCAGTAAATTATAAATATTAAATGACTAAATGAGGTATGTAACTGAAAACCTAAAATACAAAGTGATTAGTTTTGCCATGAGATAAATACAATCAGGCTTCAGTATTGGCATAAATAGTGTTATTTGATACTAAAGTTGTGACATGGATTTGCTCTACCTCTAGTTTTACTTTTTTATTAAAAATGTGAACATAAACAATATTTTAACTTTTGATTTATTTAGTACAGGTTGAGAGCTTTCTAGAATTTGTTGTACTTGATTG
Source organism: Dinomys branickii (assembly GCA_004027595.1). Taxonomy (NCBI): domain Eukaryota; kingdom Metazoa; phylum Chordata; class Mammalia; order Rodentia; family Dinomyidae; genus Dinomys; species Dinomys branickii. The sequence goes on along the minus strand of PVLD010013649.1, from coordinate 39,555 downwards.
AATTTATAGCAAAATGTTTCCCTGCTCCTTGAATCTACATAGTACCTGTATTTAAAGTTTACAATTTAAAAAGGATAGCACTGGTTACACACATCTTGATGTTTCCTATATGGACTGTATTCACTAATTTTAGTTACATGTTTCATAACAAGTTTAAAGTTCTACCATTCTTGTCAAGATAAGAAATCACATATTATAAAATTTGTCAGCTTTTATAAAAGAAACATCAAGAGAGTTAAGGTTGAGATTATGGTTTTATTTTGGCTTCCTTTATTAACTACATGAGTATTGCTGATATATTGATGTGGACTTGTGAAAACTGTGACTTCAGTATTTTCTTGAAAACTGATTTAGTGCTGTTTATATTTTAAAATTAGTGCCTTCAATAAGATTGTGCTTTTCATCTGTGCTAAATTCTCTGCAGGAGTACACAACTTTAAAAATAAGAAACATAGAGAGACATAGTCAGCAGAAAAAGAGGTGGTCTGAGCACTTATGTGTTAAATATGCATGTCAATTAGCAAAAAAATTAGAGAAATATGAAAACAGATGTTACATAAATTATTGCAGTCCCAGGGCAGCAGTAACTTATACACTGACAATAATTTTTATATGTACATATGTATATCTATTTGTAGATTTCTCAATATTTATGTAATTCCTAAAGGAGTACACAAACTAGAAAAAGAACTGATATATTTTTCATTGAGAGTGTGGATAACAATCCTGCATATGGATTGCTGAAAAGTCTGATTTCATATACTCTTACTATAGAGATGATGGTGTGTATTTCCTAATTCTTTCTATAGTGCTCTCTTTTTTTCTCCGTTTTGTTTTTATTCTGATGGTGTGTCAGTTTGTTCTTTTATTGTTAGTGCAAGGTTAATTAACAATTCTAGCAGTGTAAGAAATTGAAACTTAGTTCCAAATTTAAAAATTGGTCTAAACTACTAAGAACACTGATCGTAATGTCACCCTTTTTCTTTTGATTGCATTCATACTTCCTGAAGAAATAGCCATCATTACAGTGATGATACAATAGTATGACGATATATATTAAGGTTACTTAAATACACATTTTTCAAATACTTTACACATATTGAAGTAGTTGGAAGACTTTGAGTATCTTTCATTGTAAAAACCATCAGTAGGATAAAAGAAGTCTGTATTTTTATAAAGGTAAGATGAAATATAGAAGCATGTATTCTTTTAATGATTAGCAATGTTTAATTCAAACATAGAAGAAAAATTAGGTGAATATGTTGCTGTCCAAGTAGTTGCTGCCAATACTTATTCTCCATATTTATAATATAATTTTGAAAAGTATTATTTGTAACTTTTCAGGTAAAGTTTAAATGAGAAAGTGCTGCATCAAAATGTAATAAATCATTGTGAACAAACATAATACATGAATTATATTTAATAAAATGGATAATATCTAGAAGGGCAGAAAACAGGTTTTGGAAATCTTTTTCTTGAGTTTGGTTTAAGTTGCTTATGATACCACAATGTTTGGGATATTTAATTCACATTGAATTTCAGTAATTTTTAGGTACATTTGCTATCATTTTTGATTTAAATGCTATTTATATTTTACAGTATATTACCTAAAGGCGGTCTCTTTTTGTATGTATTCTGAGCCATCAGGAAGTTCTTAATAGCTTGTTGAATGTTAAACATTAATAGAGAATGGAATTTAGAGGTGTTTGATAATGTTTCTTAATTTATTATTCAGAGGTTTTTTGTTTAAATTGTATAACCTAGTTAAGAATTTGTCATTCCTCGAAGTATTGTGTAGAGATGTATTTGTGTCAAATGTGCTTTGTGCAAGAACACTACTAAAGACAATTAAGATTTTTTTTCTTTTTCTCTAGGAAGTCTATGGAAGTTAATTTTGTACTCAACAAATTATCTGTTTGTCATTACTGATGCATCCATATTCTAGTTCTACATTAATGCTTTGAAATCCATTTTCAGTGAAATTTTTCATGTTTTCAAATGTCAAATTTCCATTTTTCACATAATTTTAAAAATGTGATATTATTTAACTATATGTTAGAATAGGTTTGGTATTACAACACTTTAATGTCTTTGCAGTGAAAAGTTAAATGAAGTTGAAACAAGTGGCTTGTTTTATAGTCAGGTCTATGTGTGTGTATTTTATTATTGATTATATAAAGTAATCTCTTCTAGGGGTTAAAGTAGGTAATGGAGAGAGTGATTAATGAGTAAGCCATATTGCCTGCCCCCAAGAGCCTAAAATATTTTGACATGAATTATTTCAGCCCCCCACTTTTGCTTTGTTTTGTTGTTTTAGGGTGCCTACTAGGACAGAAGCATTTTAAACTATTTTGTTTATTTTCGTGGATAGATGATTCTTTTTAGCCACTCAGGTTAGAGAGAATTCAGGTATTCTTCCTTTGTTGATTCTTCTTTAATTTACATTGGTCAACCAAGTAGACTGTCAGATGTGTGCAGAGTTCTCCTGGAAGGTAAACATGTATATATTCATAATACAGTTAAAAATTGAGTACCTTTGAATCCTTACCACAGTAATGGTAGAGGTCTTTCACTTCCTTGTTTAAATTAATTCTGAGATACTGTTTTTTGAAGGTGCTGTGGTTGTTTTCCTGATTTCTTTCTCAGTGGGCAAATTTAGGATTGAAAGTGTTGCAGGTAGCTTCCATTTTCAAGTTTACCCATCACAACATGTATCTTACCTTGATGAGCCAGTTTCAGTAGGTATAAATTTGAAGTAAAAGTTGTCATAATTTTTATACTAACTACTTTGGATATATTCTATGCTCTATTTCATTCTTTGTATATTTTGTTTAATATATGTAAAGGCCCAAAACTAAATTTATTTTCCTATTTAATAACGTGTCAACTAGGCAGTTTGAAAAACCTTGCTTTGGATCACTTGTATGTTTGTTGATGTTTGACTTGTTGGGATGAAAAAGGGAATGACACCTTTCTTTATGCCTTAGTTTCTGTCTTTGCTTTTCCTCTTAACTCCTGTTTCGTTGCAGGCTGTCATGTGACTGGATGGAATAACTGGGTCATTGCTGGAAAGTACTAGAGTTCTTAGTTCTTCTCTAGGGAGAACACAGGCATTAATAAGCACATCTAAGAATTTGAAAAAATAAATTTGGCAGTCATGACTATATAGTTCTGTACATTTCTGTATTATTTGTTTGTTTGTTTGCTTTATCTGTGTAAATTGAATGTCCATTCTGGTGCCTTTAGATCTTTCTTGGTTTCAAATTAATCCTGTATATCATCTTAGGACAACTCAGACCTTTTCTCACAACAATCTCTTCTATCCTTTTATCCCTTTAATAAGTTGAAGGCATTATAAGGAAGATGAGATTATTCCTAAACTTACCATGCAGAAATGAATTGATGTAATTATCTATCTATCTATCTATCTATCTATCTATCTATCTATATCTATCTTTTGAGACAGTCTCACTACATCGTCCAGGCTGGCTTTGAACTTACGGCCATCTTCCTGCCTTAGCCTCCTGGGTACTGGGATCATACGTGTATACCACCACACCTGGCCTGATGTAATATTTTCAAAATGAAACCTATTATTAACTTCAATCGGAGAACAGAAGAGAGGCTTAACTATTTGTGAATATCAAGTTTTTTTCAAAGTCATAAGTACTAGTTCCTAAGTCTTTCAAGTTAAAGACTGTGGTAGATTGTGGAAATAGTTAAGAACTCTGGAAATCAGAAAGTGGGAAAGGGTGAACTAAAAGCAGCTTATCTTTTTACTTTAATTTGTTGAGGTAGAATTCAGTATAAAGGCCACAACTTTGAAGTTCAGTGGTATTTGGTATATTCACAGTAGTGTGCTATCTACTGCCTCTATCCAGTTCCACATATTTACATTAGTCTAAGGCAAAATGCCCTTTCTATCAGGCAGTTCTCTTTATTCTGTTCTGTCCATACCCCTCTCATCTATCAATCTGTATTCTGTCTCTATGGGCTTTTCTCTTTATTTCATCAGAATGATATCATACAATATGTGATTTTTTGTTTGGCTTCGTTCCTTAGCATGTTTTCAATTCACATCCATGTTGTAGTGCTTACTGGTGTTTCATTCCTTTTTAAAAAATAATATACCATTATATGTATACCACACAAGTTTGTTTGCACATGTGTATATTTACAAATAAATCCATTCTTTTGGTTATTATGATGGTGCTGTTGTGAGTGTATATACACAGGTAGCTGTTTGAATATTTGTTCTTAGTTCTTTTGGGCATATACCTAGGAGTGCAATTGCTCAGTCATATTTTACTTAGGAACTATCAGACTATTTTCCACAGTGGCTGTACCTATTTATTACTCGTATCAGCATTATATAAATAATATAGGTTCTGTATATGTTGTCAACACTTACTATTTTCAAATTTTTGATTTATAATGTTTAATAATAAGTGATAAATGATTTTCAGCAAAGTAACCTTGTAGAGAAATAAGTCTTCTTATGTAGTGATTATTTTTCTCATATAGTTATTATATATAGCAGTTCAGAGTATCAGTTGTTTTCTCTCCATAATTAAGTGACCAGTGGACATTTCCCATATAATTAAAGATTTCTTACTTCATTTGCTCAGAATTGTACTACATTTCACTTTAAATTAATACCCTAATTATTTTGTATGTAGTTTCAAAAATATTTATCAGAGTTTTAAATTGCCATTCTTTTTGTTTAGTGCTTAGAAGAGATCTATACTCCTACTTTTATTAATATCATACCACAGTTGTACCCCCAGGCTCTTTAGTCATAAATAGCATTTTTCTGAGGTTGTCTACATTGTTTTTGAAGAAATTTTTCACTTAACACTGATCATGTCTTTTAAAATGAACCCTAGTCTTTTGTTGAAGCATCACGCTCAGGTGTGTTTTCGTTGTGTTACTGGGTTAGTTCTGTTGTTTTTGATCTTATTGCCATCTTCTTTTCATTCTTAGATTCCTTTAAGGGAAACTCCAGAAAGGTTAAATGGTTGATTAATTTTCCAGGTTCTGCATATTATAAAAAGTGTTTGTTTTATTCTCACAGTTGATTGACAGTTTTTGTTGGGTGTACATTTCTAAGCTTAAAGTAATTTTGTTCAGGGCGTCTGGAGGCTTTACTCCAAAACCTTTTCTACTACCAATTATTCTTCATGAAGTTTTTTTTTTTTTTAAAGCAGGAATACCAAAGAGAATCTTTAACAGGGCTTGTGCTACAGCACATATTTCTCTTGAGAGTTTTGAAGACAGTTGTGCTCACTGAAGAATGTTCTAAAGTCTGTCATAGTGAAAACAAAATAGACAAAAATCCTTAACTTGATTAAGGTTACATTTTAGAGTGGAGAGATTTACAAATGGAAATAAATTGAAATATGCAGTAGGTTAGATAGTGATTCTGTGATGGAAAATTAAGCAAGGAGTAGGAGACAGGTTGTTCACAGTTGAGAGAGGAAGGGAGGAAGAGAATAAGGAAACAGGGAGAGAGAGATTGATTGATTTTAAATGGGATGGTGGTTAGGGAAAGTCTCAGTGAGAAGGTAACATTTGATTAAGGACTTGAAGGAGGTGGAGAAGTAAACATCCCAAGCAGAGGGAACAGGAAGTACAAATGCCTTGAAGTAGGAATATTATTTCCACGTTTAAGGAAGATCTCGAAGGTCAGTGTACCTGCAGTTATATTCAATTAGGCATTAAATTGAGAAGTAACTAGGAAGCTAGGGCCCTTAAAGATTTATTTTTGGCTTTTATTTTGAATGAAATGAGGAGCTACTGGTGAGTATCCTCATCTGATTTGTAGTTTGAAACAGTTACTGGCTGCTAGGTTGAAAATAGATTGTAAAAGAGCAAGGACAGAAGTGATACAGGAAAAATATAACTCCTGACCTGTTACAGTAGTTGTCAGATGTGTGGAATGCATGGTCTCACAATGTCAAGGAATGAAGTCTTAAACCAAAGGAGGAAGTTAGAGGAATTTTACTGGAAAGAGCTCCTGGATTTCGGGGAGAGGTCCTGAGTGGGTGGGCCCTGAGGGTTCTTTTTCAGGGATAATTTATATAGCAAAATCACAGTGGGGTACAAGGTGGATCAAACTACTATCAACTTGTAGGGTTACAAGTAGAATAGTTTATATAGTCCTGTGGGAGATGGCTAGGCTGTTCTTTCCTGAGAAATGAAGCCCTTGCTGGGACCTATCCCTGAACTCTCCTTTACCCTGTTCACTGAGATATGCAGAACTGGCAATATTGAAACAAATGCTCCCTGAATTGGCTAAAGGAATGTCATGGAGTCCAGTGGAGGCACCTATGGCCTCATTAATAGCAAAGCTGCAACACATGGGCCAGAATAGCCTCCATGTTGACAGTTAGGGTGCAGATGCAAGAGCCAGAGTCAAAGACAGACAAAATCTCAGCTGAGCCACAGGACTCAGAAAGAATTATACCTTTCTGGTAGTAAAGGTGCCACCCTTATATACATCAGACTATCTGTGCATTGGAGGCCTCTGTGCTTGGTCCCCTACAGAATTTCTTTTCCTTATGCATTCTGCCAGGAAGCTGTTAGCTATTGGAAATGAGGCCTTTTGTTCCACAGAGAACATGAGGTCATTCCAGAGCGCCTCAACTACAGAACTTTTTGTCTTTCTTTTGAATTGTGTGCCATATTCCTTGGTGGTTTGGACTGAGACCCTCCCCGAGAGCCTCAGTGTAGTTTCTTAGCCAATATTGACCCAGTAGGGAAAAAAGCCATGTAGCAAGGGTATAAGGAAAGATCAAAGGAAATCTTGGAAAGGGAGGGGCATATGGGTCCAGGTTTTCTGGTTACCGACCTGTGTGTCTGATGTCTGTCTGGACCCACAGGCCAAACTGGTGCTAATTACAGTTTAATCTCAAATTGTTGTTTATCTCTAGGGAGGGGAAACATGGCAGGCCTGGCTCTTTTGAGATTTGACTGTAGCCATAATTCTGACATTTCCTTTTCTTGTGCTGACTTCTTTGAGGGCCCAAATCATTCTCTGACTATATACTTATTTTTACCTTGTATGTCTTAGCAGAGAAACATAGAATGTTAGAAAGTGAGAGATAATTATGGTTTGAGCAACAGGATTTGCTGATGCATTGGATTTGAATTTTAACAGAACATGGTGAGTCAAGAGTTAAATCAATGTTTTAAGTCTGAATAATAGGAAAGAGTGAGTTTCATTTAATGTGTTGGGCCTAGTGCTGTATACCTGCAATCTTAGCACTCTGGGAGGCTAAGGCACAGAGATCACAAGTTTGAACTCGGCCTGGGCAACATAGCAACACCTTGTCTCCAAATAAAAATTAAAAAGAACTGGGGAAGTAATGTAGTTCAAAGCCTGGAAGACTGGGTTCGGTCCTCAGTACTGCCCACCACATTTTTTTTTAAATTTAAAAAGGTTTTAAAAGGATCACCTTTGATGGAGACAGTCAGGAACTTGGTTTGTGAATATGTGAAGTTGGAGATAGCTATCAGACATTTAAATGGAGAGGTTAAAAAAAATAAATGGAGAGGTAAAGCAGACATTTGTTTATTTTTGTCCTGTTTTTGTTTATTAATAACATCTTAAAAAAAACAAAAAACACAGCACCCGCCACACAATAACTGTCAATCACAAGCTAATTGCTCCATTACTATAAAACTGGCACCCTATAAAACACTGACTAGCGTGGCTTTCCATCCAACTCAAACATACCCTACTTTCTCTAAGGCCTATGCTGTAGTGGGCCAATTCAGCAGAACTTTTAATGAAAAATTGCTTACAAGTTCTCTTATCTCTTCATTTTTCAAGATGTGAGACATGCACAAGTGATAGTATAGTTGCCAAATAATATCCCTCCTCTTAACAAGATGAAAATAATAAAACCTAGAACTATTAATCTGATGATGATTTTGAGACTAGGCAAGTAGAGATGTGGTAAAGGATACATACAAAAATAAATGAAACAAAAAAGCTCACTGGGACAGGCACTGCCATTTCTTCTCTTCTGGCCTCTTCCATGGGATAGTGCCTGGACATAGCACACTGTCCACTAAGCTTTTTTGTTTTTAAGGTGAAGACTCAGTGTGTTCTCCTATAGGAATGAGGATTACAGAGTTGCCTGCTTCTTGGTAGGTGGAGTCAGGCAGTCAGGTGCTGAATGAAGCTGTTAGTTCAGTGAAGCTTTTGTCAAGCTGGTAGGATACAAGAAAGGAGATGGAAAGTTTGGGAAGGAAGCTCACTTCTCTGAGGATAGAGGCTGGAGTCCAGGCCATTGGTCGCAAATGTGCCTTGTAACATAGCCAGCATTCAGCACACACAAACGTATTGCCCATGCTTGGGCTCAGTATTGGCCATTTGCTAGTTCTGCTGCCCTCTTAAGATCTGATTGCCAAGTAAATCATACTTGTGTCCTTTTTCCTTTAAAAAAAAAAAGAAAGAAAATGTAGAAGTCTGAACAGTAACAAATCTTGGAACTTACTAAAATTATCATTTTATTCCAAATAGTACCATTTTTCTTTTCTTATTTTGTCTATTGGGAGCCAGTCTTTCAGTCTGACTTTTTATTATTCTCAATATGTACTACTATTAAAATAATAACTCACTAGTTAACATGCAGCTATTGTTATAGTTATACCCCAAATTTATACATGGGTATATAATCATGCATATATAAGTTTTCTTATCCTTCCCTTCTGTCACATCTTTAAGTTATAGTAGACTTGTATTAATTTTTTTCAAATGCTAATGAAATCTAGAATATTTAGTGTAAGAGCACCTTATAACTTCTCTAAACTTCTGGCCCTGAATCAAGGTCAGCAGTGTTCTGAAGCTGTTGGTTTCAAGCAGGAGCCTAAAGTGGTATCTATCTATAGTCTATTGGCCATTTCAGAACTTTAGAAATGTAATGGTCAATTCATTAGAAAGAAACAAATAACTAAATGAATTTTATGAGAGGACTTCAAGATGGCGATTGGGTAGGCTGCAGAGAGAGAACCTTCTGGAGGAATGCCACTCAGATAAAGGAATATAGGAATATAGCAACATGTGAAGGACAGAAAGGAAAGGGGTGGGTATGCTAACTCAGGCAGGATCTAAAATGGGAACTGAAGCCCTTGGAAAGACTAAGCAAAACCTCTTCTGGAGGAAATGATCAGAGATCTGCCATGGTGCAGTTGGAGGGAAAGGAGACGGAGGAGGAAGTCACCGCTCCAAGCACACCCATGGTCCGTGCCCTCGTTCGGGCATTTGCAGCTTCAGCGACCCACGTTCACAGAAGCCTCGCGACTTGGCCAGGGGAGAGCGGAGTTCCGAGAGCTGGTCCAGGGCTGGAGAGGGGAGGGCGTAGCCAGGTAAAGAGGCAGTGGCAGTCGGGAACTGTTGTCGCACCCAGTGTGAGGATGAGAAGTTATGACAGCCACTGGGGCAGAGTCCCCACCCTGCAGCAACCTTCCTAATCAGTGCCTGGAGAGAATCAATGCAACTAGTACACAGCCCACCACGCCCGGCTCTGTGCCTGCCTTGAGGCGGTGGCCCCCTGCCTCTCTGTTGGGTGAGCGGCTACCGGCGGAGAGCAGTGGGGAACCTCGGCAGCGGCAGCGAGCTGCGGTAGCTCCCAGGAATCCAGCCGAGGAGCAGACGGGGGCTCCCACACTGTGATGGGAGGGAGATGCAGATGGAGGTGGATCGTATGGCTCCATGCCCTTCTCACCCCAACATCAGGCAGGAAGCACGAGCTGGGATGCCGGGACTCAGCTCCCACCCCGAACCCTCTCTGGGAGCACACTGAGTCTCCGTGGCTTCAGCAAGCACCGCCTGTTCCCGGCAATGATGGGACGAATCCACACTCTTCAGGACTCACCCCAAACTATTCATGTGAGCACCAAGAGGGTCTCCTTGCAGCTTGCACATGTGAACCTTGCATGAACCCATAGCAACAAATTAGATGAAAAGCAGCAGACCGGGAGTCTGAAAAACAACAGCATACTTTATACAGCAGACCCGAGAAAATCCTCCAACTCTATTCTAGAACTAATCTTTAAACTCAGTTGATACCCTGAACTAATACAGTGAGAACGGGCTGGGGAGATTTCAAGCCCTTATACCAAGCATCGTAAGTTCATCCATTGCCCAGCTGCAAGGGGTGGGGAACAGTAATACTGGAGACCAGGAGGAGGGAGGAGGAGAAGAAAGGGCCTCCGGCATCGAGGCAATGGGACAGAGCTGAATGGGTCACCAAGGGCCCCCCGACGGGGGTGCATACCCCGTGGCTGCTCCGCTGTGGGCCCCGTGGCTGCTCTGCTGTGGGCCCCGCTGAGGGCGCCCCACGGACTGGACCTGCCCCCACCCATAGCATGGCAACGGGGCAGAACCGGGCGGTCTGCTGTGAGCATATGTGCTTTTCCACCTCCAACCATGGCAGTCTGTATACACCTCTGTATGTTATATTATAGACTGAGGCAGCTATATCTCTTCCCAAGGCGAGAGTCCAGGGGTATAGATAAACCCAGGAATACAGTTATTATCACAGGGAAGATGACTGATTGAGTGGTAGGGCAATGGAGATGAGGGAGGAGAAAATTGAATGATGAAATGGGCCATCATCTGTGTAACTGAGTAACAAAGGTGAAGGTAACATTATGTAGGACAGCATCCAGAGCTAATTCCTCTCTATGTTCTCTGTAATTTTGTATTCCCTTTATCGTTTTTGTATTAGCAGAAGTGAAGATAACTTTATATTATATAGCATCCAGTGCTAATTCCCTACTATCTTCTCTATAATTGGGTATTTCCTTTAATGTTTATGTGTTGACTAATGTGAAGATAACATTATGTAATACAACATCCAGTGCTGATTCTCTACGATATTCTGTATAATTTTGTATTTTCAGTATTGTTTGTGGCTTGTTCTGGTTCATATGTCTCCATTCTTTTGTCTTTGAAATGAAAAAAAAACCTCTCTAAACTTTACTCATTGACAGTTCAACTATTTTGTGTTGCAGTCTGATGAGTTGTGCTGTTTACCCTAGTCAAACTGGAAAATTGGAACCACCTGCTGCCATCTAACTTTTCCTGAACTATGATTCATATATGTAGGGAGAAACCACATAGAATTAATGTTTACACTTCATGTGGCCACCTAGGTCAGTTTCTGTTTCGGAGTCCAGCTTTTCTGTGGCAGAAACCATATGGCAGTCAATAGGCAATGGCTGGATTTGGGTGTTTGAATTTGTTTCTTCTGTTTTATATTTTTTTCATAATTGTCTAGGTATAGTGGTCTCTTAGGCAGTAGGTAATGATGTGCTGAACTAACCTTCCCATTTTCTATAATAAGCAGAATACAATGAATCTTTGTGGCAGATACTTCACTATCCTAGGTTTCTAGGACTTTGCTGCTGATGTATAGGACAAAGCTCTGTATTGGGGGCATGACTATGTTGAGGGGTGAGAGAGGGCTTTTAAGAGTCCTTGTGCAGGAGGTACACTATGACAGAGGTTCTCTCAGAGGGACTTTGAGAGGCCTGTCTTCACCACTGTAGGTGCTGGAAATACTGCATCTTCTGCTAACTGTATCTCATTGTCTCTTCTAGGGCAACTTATTGAAAGACAGGCAGTGGTCAGAGGGGCCTATAACCTGATTCACAGATGGCTGTACAGAGGAAAAGGGAGGTCAAGCTTTTATATGTGCTATTGGAAGAGCCCAGGCTGGCCTAGAATTTGTGGTGATCCTCCTGTCTCAGCCTCCAGGGTGCTGGGATTACAGGTGTATGCCACTACACCCAGCACTGAGTATTTTTTAAAGCCACATATGATTCAGTCATCTTTCTGTCTGAAGTTTGCTCTGGGAGAATGATAAGAAAAGGCAAGCTGGGCCTTTACAGTAGACTGTATCATGTAACAGCAGATGTGAAGGGCTTGTCTCAGGAAATCCCGGTATCCAATGGGAAGGAAAGCCACTTTTTAGGTTAAATAAAAGAGGGAAACTTTGTACTATCCAGTTATCTAAGGAATAATAAAAATATTAGGAGATGTTAAAAAAATAGATAAAATGGACTGTTTTTGATAAAGTAGTAGCCATTCATTGGGGTAGACTGTGAAGTGTGTTTTGCAATGTATTCAACTGATAGCTTGGTAAAAATCAGTAGATGTTAGGTGCTTTTGAGCAGGAAAACTCAGACCAGGACATAGCTATGAGTTGGTACTTAAAGGTGTTTGTAAAGTCATTGTAATGTCTTTGCAAGTCTTCCTATTCCCTGTGGCCTGATCTTGTGTAAAGATCCAGTTTCAGTGGGTCTCTAATTACCTGAGCAGCAACTTCTGCTTTAGCATCTATTGGGATCTCTGAATTTGTGAAATCCAGAGATTTAACAGTCACCCAATAGCTTGCATTCCCATATAAGAGCAGCAGATTCTCCAAGGCACCCACCTGTACATATTCCACGTGTCAGTGCTGTTAGGCTCAGGGTCCGGCCTCACCAACCGCATGTTCTCTGTCTTGTGCTCTCTGTCTGTCTAACAGTCATCACCTCCAGAGGCAGTTACATACACTGGTCTTGAGCTCAGGGAGAGTTCACAGTCGGCCATGGTAAATGGTCAGGGCGGAAGTCTAAGATGAAGGAAAAACTGCAAGTTGTTAGTTGTAGAGTCTATGTAGAGGTGTAGCATTTAAATAATTTAGTAAAATGAAGGGAATTTCAGTTACTACCCTTGGGATACCTTAAGCAAATGGCTTAGAAGAAAGAGGTGGAGAAGAGGCCAGGGAAATACAGTAGGAGAGACTGTCTTTGCAGTGTCCAAAGGGAGGGAGAGACTGTCTTTGTAGTATCCGAAGGGAGGTAAATGTTTCCAGGGAGGAGGAGTGACCCCTGTGGCAAACCCCACTGATAAGGAGAAGGTGAGAGAAACTTCGCTGGCTGTGTGTTTACTGGGAGAGGTCACTGACACCTTTGAGAAGTTTCACTGTAGGGCAGAGGTCCAACTGCATGCATCTTATGCTGGGATGTTAGAAGATGCACTTCACACATGACAGTTTAAGGGGAAGATTTGGAGTTAGATAGATTGATTGATTTTTTTTAAAGTAGGAAGAAGTACCATACTGATGAGATTGCTTCAATAAAGAGGAGTAAACTGATGAAGCAAGAGAGATGTATTGTTAAAGCTGTGTGCACAAGTTGGAGATTGCTTCATATGGGAAAATGAGTGCTTTACCTTTAAAAAGAATGGATGATGTCCTTCATAATAGAAGCAAGGCAGAGGGATATGGGCACTGATGCATCTTTCTGGTAAGCTTTGTGTTATGACCAGCATTTGTGACATACAAGCATCATGATCATGTGCTTTTCTTATCTTTAGGCTCATCCTGTAGTTCTCACTCCACTGTATGAATTTTGCATTAGCATTCTGGTTTAGAAATTTTGTGGTTGAATTTTTTTTGTTTTTATTAGTGGATTTAAGATATACAGTAGGCATTTATGAATGTTATGCTTCTTTATGTTTTAAAAGAATCTTAAGTATGTGAATATTTCTATAGCATGTACTAGAGAACCACCAAGCCATATTAAGATCAGAAACAGGGCTATCAATTTCTATGAGTCTTAGAGAGGTTTTGTACTTGCCAAGAAAGGATGAAGCACTTCATGGCCAGGAACAAGGGTAAAATTGTTATGAAAAATCAACAAATGCCAAGGGTCTGTTTTGTTCATTGTGATTCATAAATCTATCTCCTAGTGACCTCATCCTAGGCGCATTTAACAATAATGCTAGATACAATAATGTTAGAAGTCAAACATTTTTTCATTGGTATAATGTGATCTCTGGGAAGTCATGGGCTTATGAGTTGTAGCAGTGTTGATTTTTTTTAGCCATCACTTCTTAGGCTTTCTGTTCCCTGTAATGGTATATTATTCCCCTCTGGCTGTAGATAGTGCACACTGTGCCTTGTAATATAGTTAAAAATGTTTGTTCACTGCGTTCCAGTACTGTAATGTGTCGGTTAGGATATTAGGTAGGAAACAAGCAGGTACAAGGCAAAAACAAAACAAACCAGAACTAAAAAACCCTCATAAGCAAGCATTCTAAGTTTTCTCTCATTTTTTGGAGAGATCTCTTATCATGGTCTAGTGTGAAGTATGTGTACTGTTTATGGAGAGGCTACCTGGCACTTCATGACCTAACTCTGAGAAGAGTCATTAGGCAATTCTTGTTTCACAGGAGAAAGACACTATAACCAATTCTTTTATCATCTTCTTAGCCTACTCATAATTTGTCTCCTTTCTTGGCTTTACATCTACGTTTACCCAGTGTGATGCCATTTTGTCACCTGGAGTTGGGTTTGTTTCTGAGTTACTTACCTAAACCATTTGTAGCAATTTTTCCTTTATAAGGACAAACGTGTTTGCAAAGATCATAGTGTACAAATATTGCTATCTTACTCTTATATACTCCTATTCCCTAGGAAGCTGTTTATCCTTGAGTCTCCAATCCTGGCCATCCTAATAGTTTTTGTAAGGTAACAAGTCAAACTACTACCTCTTTGGGGTTGATCCTAGAGGTGTATTTTGGGTAACACAAATATAAATAAATTATATTTCATTGTGCTGGGCACAGTGGTACACTTTTGTCTTCCCAGATTCTTGGGAGGTCAAAGTGGGAAAATTGCAAGTTTGAGGCTAGCCCTGGCAGTTTAGCAAGAGCTTGTCTTAAAAATAAAAAAGAAGCTGAGGATCTAGCTCCCTTCTCGATTATCCGTGACTGAGTTCTCTCCCCAGTAGTGGCAGGTGTGGATGGGAGGGGTTCCTTTACTGAGAGAATTTAAGTGAGAAGTTTAGAATGTAAGTAAAAGGTAATTACTCTGTTTATAGACTAGAATGTTGTCAGTCTTGAGAGTCAAATCAATCCAAAGACATTTATTTATTTGATCTACAAATATTTATTAACTGTTTACTATATGGCAGATACTGTACTATCAGGTGAATTACTTCTTACATAATATATCCTTTTAAGATATTTTACATTTTTGCCAGGAGTGGCGGCTCACAACTATAATCCCAGCACTTGGGAGACTGAGGCAAGAGGATTGTTGCGACTTTGAGACCAGCTGAGGCTACAAGGGGAATTCAAGGCCAGCCTGAACTGCATAGTGAGACCCTGTCTCAAAAAAAGACATAAGATATTTTACTTTTTAAATTAGATAGTATGAGTAAAATTGTTTTTTTTTCTGTCAAGTTCCTTGTAAGATTTTTAATGTTCACACTATATGTGCAATGGACATAGTGCTTGCCTTTGTGATAATACAGTAACAGCTAATCCTGAGTAAAAGTGAAATGTAGAATGTACACAATCTGTTTCATCTTCCTTGTTCTCATTCACTTTTATAAAAGCTTATTGTACATTGACATGGACCAATAGTTTCACCTTTTCTTCTTTGCAGATCTAGTACTTTCTGTGGTATTTGGTAGATGCCAGTGAAGCAGCAGAAAAGTTGATGAATTGGGAGGAGATACATGAACACATAATCCAATGAATAGAAAATGAACCCTTCATAACTGAGAGGTGGCTGTGTTTCTGTTTTATATTTTAAGTAATCTATTCATCAGCTATTTTTATTTTACATAGAAATTTGAGGTTCTATATATATCTTTCTTACTTTAAGAATCCTTTGGAATTTATGAACAGTTGACCCATTTAAAGAAAATTTCTTTTAGTTTCTTATTTGTAATGACTTGACAGTTGTGCCACTAACATTACATTTATTACTGGGAATAAGTTTTCAATTTTGAAAAGTGGGTCCAGAATTTTGTAAATTGTGTGAAACACACTTTTCCCTCAATTTAAGAGTATACATTTTGTTTAGTATGGTAATAAACATTGACTAAAAATGTCTTGAAAGCCTAAATTATTTGAATATATTTGAAACCTCTGTTCGTTCTTCTGTTCACAACATTATATATGCTTTTGGGTAATATTTTAGTATAGGGTAGGAAGTTTGGAGTTTCACATCTTCAGTCTTAGATTTATAAATGTGTTTGTGTTAATAGTAATGAAACTAAATAATTTTACCTAGATTGCATTCAGCTATAGCAGTCTGAAATTAAATATCTTAAAATAAGTAACCATTTCATACTGAAAATGTTTTTCACTTGATTTTGAAAATTTTAATTTTTATTGGTAGAATAGTTAATATAGATAAGGGAAGTTATAAGCTCAATTTAATGGTATGTGATTAGGCCAAGGATATTTTACAAATTGTAAAACAGTCCTGCTACTTTTGTAAAATACATGAGCTTGTATAATATATGAGTTAGTGCTATATCTTATGTGTTAATCTAATTTACTATTAAAGTCACTGATTAAAGAGAATTGTGTACCAGAGGGTTCTAAACCTTGACATTATTTTAATCTGATAACAAATTGGTTTAAGTTCATGTTCTTTCAGTTGTTGGCAACAAATCTAAACCTGCATTTTTTGGATTTATGAGGATAAGTCCTGCTTTGGCAATCTTGTAGATCCTCAAGAGAATAGTTAAACAGTGATTAATCATTGTTTCTTCACTGAGTGTGCAGAAAAGAATGGAAAAGCTGCATTTCACACTTCTGAAGCAATTAATCCCCATGATCTTAGCCAGGTTTGTCTTGTAGATAAGTCGGGATACAAAACGGTACCTAATTTATCAATGTATGCATGCCATAAAGTATAAAACACACAATTTATTTCATATCATTTATAGTCAAATGTAAAAAAAGAGTGACTTTGCCATATCCAAGAGTGTTTTCTTACATTACCTTCGTATAAACTAAGTACCAGAGATTACAATGGGATTCCTGTTTATTGTGCACATCTGGTGCAGTCACTGTGCATTTTCTCATTCACTTGCTGGCATTTTTAGTGATTGTGGCATAAATCACCTTGCTAATCAGAAACATAAGTGACAGGAAGTCATCTCCTTTTTTTTGAACAATGGGAAAAAACATATGGCTTCTTAGACAGTACGTGGCTGTTATAGTATTTATGTGGCATTATATTCTGTATTTAGAATTTCATAGTTATTGCAGTGGTTTTGTGTAAGGCATTGAACACCTATGGTTTGTGGTCAAAATATTTATTTTCTATCACATTCATGACAAAGGTTAAATTATATGCATTGTATGTAAAAATAACGATTTCAGGATGTTTTTAAGTTTAAGATAAATTGAAGAAGGTATATAAAATTTAAAATGTTTGTGCAGATATTAACCTATATTCATATTTTGAGTAAAGTTAGTTTCTAATTGTAGCTCTTTCAGAACATTGCACAGATAAAAGTTATTTTCCTTAAAGTGCTATAATGTAGTTGATAGTAGTTTGCTTTCCTAGAAGTAGTATTTCAAGATAAGTTGCATTTTTGGCGAATTGTTTTTTCTTTGGAATAATTTCAGCATATATTATGTACAAGTAAAAATAAAAGATTAAGTAAAGCTTTGCAAAATTTCAGAGATTTATAGGTGCAGAATTTAAACACTGCCAGTGAATTAATTATTTCTGACCATTATAGAATGCTTGTTGGAAGGCTACTGTCCAATAGTTAATTCTCAAAAGGCAATGGATATAGTGCTCTGTTAACATTGTTTGACATTATAATACTTAACTACCTTTCCCTTACGTATTTTAATGTATATATTTCACATGTATATTAACTTGTCTGGAGAAATTTGTATCTTTCAGAGCTTTTTTTTTTCTTCTGTATTTCATGTGACTAGAAATTAGGAAAATATTTTTAACGAATACAACAAAGCTTATTTTTAAAATGTGAGTTGCTCAATTTGAAATAATTCCTTGGGTTGTACACATATTCCATCAATCAAAGTATTTTGGAATGCCTTTTTCTGAATTTCTGCAGTGGAATTGATGCATAACTTTTTAAAATAGATACTTTGGAGATAAGATTTTTTTGTTTAAAAAGTCTATCATAATAACTTGTATTGCAGCTTACATACACCTTGTAGATAGTTGGACACTGTGAATAAAAGCATAGTTTTGAAAAAGTGCCTGAATTTAAAATAAATGGTCTTACTCATTTTGTTTTAGAAATATTTTATAATGTTGTCTCAAGGACCACCTGCAGTAAGAGTCCACAAACTGAACAAAAGGACAGGGCATTTCCCCTTGTCGTTGTTGTTGCTTGTTTGAAAGATGTCACCGTGCAGATTCTCTATTAAGGTATAGTGTGGTAGTTTAAAATTATAACTGAATGAAGACTGTCTTTCTGCATTAAAATTGCCTGAAATTCACACCATACTGTTTATTCCTTGACCATTCTTTATTTTTGCTTTATGCTTTTAAAGCCTGATTAAGATTGAGATGTAAACTGGGCGTGGTGGCGCATGCCTGTAATTCCAGTACTTGGAAGGCTGAGGCATGAGGATCATTGCGAGTTCGAGACCAGCTTGGGGTACAAAGTGAGCTCAAGGCCAGTCTGAACTGCATAGCAAGACCCTGTCTCAAAAAGACCAAAAAAAAAAAAAAAAAAAAAAAAAAAAAAAAAAAAAAAAAAAAAAAAAGAAGAAGATTGAGATGTATTTCTGATAAGAGATCAGTTTAAAAATAGTAATGTTAAATATATATTTCATGAAAATACAAAAATTTCTGGAAGGTCAGGGTGTTAAAATCCAAAAAATTCATTGATGAGTCTCCAAAGGAATGAGCAAAAATAAAGGGTCTGCTCATCATGCCTGAATGCTTATAATTTAGTAACAAAACTAGGAATAAAAATTTGATGAAAAAAGATAATTAACAAAGTATTTGCTTATTATGTTTACAAAGCCAGAAATTTAACGTCTAAGTATAATTCAACTTTAATGAAATTGAACTCTTAGTGATATTGTCACCACATTTAAAAGTTTGTTTTTATTTTCACAGAATTTGTACTATTCTTTTTTCTTCAGCCCATTCTTTGTCTTACTTACAGTTATGCTTTGTTGGTACATATTTCTCTCCAAAGCAGCTCCTTTACTGAACACAGAATTAAAAGAGAGAATGTTGTTCCCTCCTAATATTCTTATGGCTTAAAGAGTGAATCTTCCTATTCTAGGACTAACTTTGCTAGTGATTCTTAGCCAGACAGATCCCTGCTTCCTGTCTGTCTTCCCAGCAGTCCCTTCCTTTCTGTGTCTGTCTGGAAGAAGCTTTGGAAACACTGGCAGAGAGTTGTGCCTAGCAGCATGTGCTCAGAATACCTTCTATGGCCTGAAGGGTGGTAAGGGAGGTGGTAGGACATGGCTGGCATGATCACACTGGAATTGACCTAAAAATATTAATTTGTGAAATATTTCCAAGAAAGAGAGACCTATTTGTAGATGGTAAAGGTGCTCTGAGTGGTGTATATAATTGAGAAATTTTAATGTGAAAATTTAATAGAATATATTAAATATGATAAACAAGGAGCAAGGAAGGGTATTCCATGGTTAATTATTTCTGATTTTTGTTTTCATGTGTAAGCCCCTTTCTGGGTAGTACGTTTCCAGTGAGGCCTTGAGTTTACTGCCAGGATTCAGCCATATCTGGGATGTGCAAAATTAGTTAGCCTGCAAGTAGTCTTTGATGCAAGGAATAGAAATGAGTTTTTCTATGAAAAATAAATAGGGCTTGGGCTGCAGTTCAGTGGAAGAGTGGTCATCTATGATATATGAAGTCCTCAATTTGATCCTCAGCACCAACCCCTCCCCCTGAAAAAAATCTAACAAAAACAAAAACCCAGAAGCAACAAACCAGATATATTAGTGTGCTTTCTGTTGCCAGATAAAATTCCTGCGGGTGGCTTGTGATTCTAGTGGCTTAAGGGTCCAAACAGTGTGGTGCTAGCTAGCATCCTTATGAGAGCTCCTTTGCTGCCTCCTAACATGGCTGAGAAATGAAAATGGGACCAGTTACATTGGGTGGTCTTGCTTTAAAATAACCTGCTCTCATAAGAACTGCCTCACACTGCAGGATGAGCATTAATCCATATAATGGTTGATGCATTGTGTCAACTTGAGAAGTTTAGAAATTTAACTAAGCAAAATGGAGATCAGAGTGTGCACTTTGTAAACATCCTCATCTGAGCAGGGGAAGGTTATGGAGTAGGTATGAGTGCTATGTGGAGCTGGATAGTCTTCTTACAATATAAGGGAGAAAAACAGGCTGTTCTGCCCCTTTTTACTGTTGCTTTGCTGACTTCCGTGGCCATGAATTGTTACTCTTCTGCCATGTACCACCCTGCCTTGAGGCCAGCTGATTATGGACTGGAAACCTCCACAAACTGTGAGCTAAATAAACCTTCCCTTCCTTAATAATGGGGCATCAGGTTTTTTGTCTCAGTGACGAGAGAAAAGTAACCAAGATAGAATTTGGTACCAGGGAAGTGGGTCCTTGCTGTGACTACACCTGATCATGTGGTTCAAGAGCCTCTGGGAATGGCTTGTGGGAAGAGTTTGGAAAGGCTCAGAGATATTGCCTGAAAGAGTAGAGAGTAGAGCTGGAATGCTCTAGGCTGTTCTGTATTGGAGATTCTGGTCAGAGCTCGGAAGACCAGAAAACTGGTAAAGACCAGGCATGGCGTATTTCTGCTGGGAAGAAGGACTCTACTGGCTGCTGGATTCCAGATCATGTATGTTATGAGTTTGTCTGCATTTTGCTTGTGTCCAAAGACTTTGCCTGAAACTGAGATTAAGGGGGGTGACCTAATTAATCTAGCAAAAGAAATTTCAAGGCAGTTAAATTAGGTGGTGGCATGGCTGCTGCTGGGGGTTTTTAGCCAGATTTACGTTGAGAATCAAGGGCAAAGGGTCCAGCAGGATGATGTAAAACATTATGAGTTTGGCCAGAAAGAAAGCTGCAGTCAAGCTGTGGACTACAGAGACAGAGCTGATGAGGTCTCAATTGCTGAGAAGGAACAGGAGCGTACAAAAGATGGCCTGAGGGCATCACAGCAAGCAGGAAATCTTCTTGCAGCCTCAAAACTGGAAAAGTGGAAGACTTTACTTTGTGGAGAAAGCCGCTGAACACCATGTTGCGGAATTACAGTGGCTATTTCAGGTTACAGAATGGTGGCAGCATAGAAAACGTGTTCCTCAAAATTGGATTCAGAGTGCCCAGTGACCTAGGCACTCTTCCTACAGCCAAGAGAGAGGATAGCCTGGCTACTGCTCCAGCTGGCACAGACCTTGGCATTATCCACATGGCACTGGTTTTAGCTACAAGCAGAATGTAAGAGTTATGGGGTTAAGAAGGCTTCCACCTTAATTCCAGGCAGTGTGCCCTGAGAGGGCAGTGTGTAAAGCTGTGAGTGCGAAGCTGAAGGTGCACTGCAAACCCCGGAAGTTTGGAAAAGCCAGGAACTTGGATCATCTAAGGAAAGCTGCAAGGAGGGAGGAAAGTGGACCTAAGAGAGAAGCCATGAGAGATATACCCACCAGAAGTGCCATAGGGGTGGAGTCACTCAAGCCCTTTGGAGCTCATAATTTGCTGCAGATTGCTTCAAATGCTGGATGTGGAACTGCAGGACTTAATGTTTGGCTTGCTGGATTTTGGACTTGCTTTGGTCCCAATACTTTGTATTCCCCTATTTGTAACTTTTGGAATGAAAATGTTTATTTTGTGCTGTTGAATGTTGGAAGTGTCAAATCATTTGTATAGAGACTTGGAACTAAGAGTTTGCCTTACATCTCAGAGGAGAGTTGGGACTTGGACTTTTCAACAATGCTGAAACTGTTAGGACTTGGGCAACGTTTACAGATAGACTAAATGCCTTTTGCATAAAGTGATGTGCATGAGCCTTAGGGAGGCCAGGGGCAAAATACTATGGTTCTAATGTAATATTATATTGGTAGACTCAATACTGGTTCTTTTTTTCTTAGTTTGCTTTTTGAATCAGGAACTCATTATATAGTTCAGGCTGGTCCAGAACTCACTATCTAGCCCAGGCCAGCCTTGAACTTGAAGTGATCTTCCTGTCTCAACCTCCTGAGAAATGAGATTTCAATCATGTGCTGCCAAGCCTGGCTTAGTACTGATTCTTAAGGATAGTTAAATCTGCATTATAATGTTCAAGTTGTAAAATGATAAGAATAAGCATGTCTTTGTATCTCGAGACCAGTTTAAAGAAATGTGTCTGGTTGTCTAGTTAATAAGGGGTATAATCTAATAGTTGATACATTGTGTCAACTTGAGAAGTTTACAAATTTAACTAAGTGACTCAGCTGGAGGCCAGCATCCTCATTGCATAAACATCTTCTTTCTGTGCAAGAAGGCATGGAGATGGTGTAAGTGCTACACCTACCCTGCTGGGGGTTGGGGGTTGGTTGGTTGCGATATATAAGGAAGGAAAAGAGACTTCTTCTCCCTTTTTTAGCTCCTGTTGCTTTTGCTGTCTTCTGCCACCGTGAACTGTTTCCCCTCTGCCATGTGCCACCCTGCTTTGGAGCCATCTGATTATGGACTGGAAACCTCCCCAAACTGTTAGCTAAATAATCTTTTACTTTCTTAAATTTAGGTATTGGGTATTTTGTCCCAGCAAGGAGAGAAAAGCAACCATTCATTTTAAGGCAGTACTTTCAATGAACTAATAACTTTGCACTGTGATCCCCCCTTAAAGTTTCTATTACTTTTGTACTGCTGCCCTGGAGGTCACGCTTTTGGCGCTTGAATCTTTGGGTGACACTTAACCCATAGTACCTGGTAATATAGTCTGCATTGTTAGAAAAGCAGCATTTCTGAATTTAGCCTGAGTTCTGTTTTCTGGTACAGACCTGTTTAGTCCTTATGTCAGAGACCTCTGGAGATAGAAAGATGGGTGTAATGTGAGAAAAAAAAATCAATGTGAGCAGGAGAAATAGTGATGCTTAGGAACAAAGGACATGGCTTTTGTATTTTCTGAGAGACTAGCAGAAAGGTATTGTCTTTTACAAATTACTGAGAAACTTAACTAGGGCAGTTGCCACTGTCCTGGCAGTGTTAGAAAGCTTTGGGCATCATGGTTAATACCAGTGCTGCTTGATAAAGCTGTAGTTAGAGTACAGGGAAGTATGCCTAAGTGAAGAAAGTAGGGTGAAGTATAGGTAAATAGGGCTTAGTGGGAGTTTGTAAGCTGGAGATGCTGCAGTGGTGCATTCATTATAGGCGACATTAGTAACTGTAATCAACAGCACACAGTGAAGGGGGCCAGATTCTTGCGAAGGGAGAATAAATGTCTTCTGCCCAAACTTAATTTGAAGGCAATGGAATCAACATCTAAAATACTATGCAGGCATTAAGAGGAGTGAATGATAGATTGCTGTAATAGAAGAGTGTTAGCTGGCTGCTCTTACTCATAAACACATGTGACATACTTCTGAATGATTCCCAAAATGTTGTAGAAGGACAGCTTTTACAGAGGTCTTGCATCCTTCCTTAGGGATTACGATGAGAATCAGCAAGCATGAGTTATATTCATTTTGTAAAATAATTGACAAGTTATTGATATACTAAATGTCTCCTTTTCTTCCTGCCTTTTAAAACCTTTTTATGCAAAACAGTGTTTGCTTATGTACTTATTAGGACATTGTTCTAGGTGCTAGATTTTTCTCTCCTCAGGAACATGAGGTTTATAGGGAACAGACCGGCAGTTAAAACATTAGCATGTAGTGTGCAGGATAATGTGACAGAATGAGTAGGAGTCAGTGCACCCTAGAAGCGTTTTTAAATTAACTCAGAGATGAGTTTGAGAAGTGACTTCCAAGTGATAGTAAAGGTTGATTGTGAAGAATGTTGCAAAATATTCAATACAAGCAAGGGAAGATAGTGCCTGTTGTGGCCCAGAAATGACTTGAAACCCAAGGGTGTTTCGGGAATTACAAGTTGTAGGATTGGCACATGGAGAAATATTGAGACCCAAAAGTGTGAATATAAACCAAAAACTATGGAAGTTTGTGCTTCCTTTTCCTAGAAGTAAATGAGAGAAAAGAACAGAAGATTAATTGCATAGAAAGAATCTCAAAGAATAATTCCAGGCACTGTGACCTACCAAAGGAATTTAACCCTAAGAGAAGTATGATCAGATTTGAATGTTAGAGCATTTAAGTGACATTTAGCAATTACAATTTGAGAGAAAACTCAAAAGCTCAAGTACAGTTAGGAGACTGTTGCAAGTCAGTGGACAAATTGGGATGTAGTACTAAATTAAGTCAGGGCAGACATAAGAAGGTACTAATTTTGAAGGTAGATTTGACCATATATCACAGTTGATCACATGTAAGGAGGTCAAGAAGTGAAGCATTAGGCATTAGGCTTGAGTGACTGGTGATGCCATTCCTTCTTAGGGAATACAAGAGTAACAGCTTGAAGGGGAAGAAGTGGTTTTTGTTTAGATACCTTATTGATTGCAGTATTTAGAAGATAGTTAAATATGTAGATCTGTTGAGTTCCAGAGATTAGTGTAAGAGATACATGCTTGGAACATACATATTGGCATGAACTTAATAATTTTTGTAGCATTTTCCAAGCTTTGGTCAGGTATTGGGAAAGCATAGGCAAATATATTTGACATATGTAAGTAAGGCTGCCCAGGGGTTATAGAAAGAGATAAATGGAGGATAAGTTGACTACTATCGTGGAATGTGATGAGAAAAGAGCTTGTTGAGAAGACGAAAGAGAAACAGTGCGTGATGATCTGAAGACAAAGCAGAGACAACAGGAAACTGTGAATGCATAGAGGGGTCAGAGTACCTACTGAATTTGACATCCTTAATATGTTTTGGGAAGCATTTGGAATGGAGATGTGGGCAGTGTAAGTCAGCTCCCAGTGATACAGGAATGATATAGGACCTCCAAATGAATAGGGGAAATATTATAACTCCCAACTTGCTAGATACCTGGTACACTGAGTTTATGCTCCTTAGAGTAAAGGAATGAATTGTAAGGAACAGAGGTTAACAGCAGGAAATATTTATTGAGAGGAGGAGACATACAGCTCCTGAGAGGAAGCAGGGGTCCTGAGTGGGTTGCTGAGGATCCCACTTTTTATGGAAAGCTTTATAGAGCATGACCACGTGGGCACAATGTGTGTTAAAGCAGTGATCAACTAATTAGTCATTTAAGCAATACTGATTCAATGGGGAGGCAAGTCATGTAGCAAGTGTTCATGGAAAGAACAAAGAACTTTCCAGGAAAGCATGAATCAGTTTGAGGGTCTTGGTCCACCCACTGAGGTGACTGATGTCATCTAGACTGTATTAGGCTAGGTGTTGCCATGTATCTTAGGCTTGATCATTCCATCTTTATCTTGAAGCCTGGCATCCAACAGTTTTGCCTCTGGCTATAGTTGTAATGAATTTTCATCTTTGCACTGACTCTCTCAAGGACCCAGGCCTATCTGACTGCCTATAATATTTCTACCTAACATAGCTGTCTGTAATACCAGGTTTGTTTAAGATACCATCTTAATGTGAAGAGCTGGCTGTTAGAAGGGGCTACAAGGCAAAAGAAGGTGTTTTGTTCTTAACTTAGAAGAGACTTTTAAATGTTTACATATTGAAGAAAAAGGGTTAAGAGGGAGAAGAGGGGTCATGATATAGGAGAGAAAGCAAGTTTAAAAAGTTCAATATGGAGCAATGTATATGAAAAGATGAAACAGATTTGGATCAGTAATAGGGAAGTGATTACTTTGTGCAGGAAAAAGGCTAAGTTGTTCCCCTTTTTTACTCAGAATGCTAGAGGTAAAAGAAATATGACAAGACACTTCATGTCCTCCAGGAGGTAAATGTTAAGAGGGATGTAGAATCTAAAAGTGTTACTAGGGCCAAATCTTAGGAAAGTGAGAGAAGGAACAGGATCAAGCATGGAAAGCTTTCAGATAGTATAATGCAGGCCAGACACCTGTGATAGAAGAGAGGGAAGGAGGAAGGAATGCAAGAGAAGAGTCTCAGATTGCAGCACAACTTTAAAAAGTCTTGGTCAAATCAGTGGTGAGGGAGTGTTGGGATTGGGCAAACAAAATTTTGGCCATTAGAGATGCCCATGTTGAGCAGTGGTAGTTGCCCTTCATTGTCACTTGCGTTGGGTAGTAGAGATCTGGGGAGGGTAGGGTCTCAGCATGAGACTATTCAGTGGATACTGAAGATGTTCACCAGCTGGAAATTATCCGTTTAATGTAACTCCTCACAGCTGTTTCTTTCTGAGTTGTGCATCTCCTTGACTGCTGTAGCGAAGGTAGGTGTTCCAGTTGGTGTAGAGTACAAAATGGAAACGCATTATTTCCTCTGATTTCAGCACATTGGCTGTAGAGTCAGAGAGGGTGTATGTTGGAATATTTGCAGAAAAGTATAGCTGATAAACACAGCAAGAGAGTGCAATATACTGGTAAAACGTGAATTGAAATAGTAGATCTTAGGTGTAGTATTGACAGGAAAGAAAGGGAAATTAGAAGAGAAAAGGTAATAAAATTAAGAGAGTTTAAAGAACTATAGTTTGAAAGTACTTGCACTAAGAATGAAGGTGTAAGGGAAAGTAAAGGCAGAAGGAATTGTGATAATAAAGTAGCATATAGATATATAATAGCTAAGCTCCAAGAAATACTGATATTTTGAAGTACCATTGTGTAAGTTGTGTATAGAATTTTGTCAGCAGAAAATGACAATTACATGTATACATACTACAGTTATGGCTATAAATGCCATGAAAAAGTGTAAAGGTATCATAACTGCACAGTTTTCATAGTATAACTTTTCTGCAAATCCTCTATATCAAATTTCTTGACTTAATAAATCAATTTAGTTATCAGGGATGAGAATTTTTCCTAAAAGCTTAGTTTTATGGGTTATTTTTTCAGTTTCTCTAATAGCCTAAGAAAATATTTGTGTGCTTTTTTATTTCATGAGGACAATTAAAGTTCTCTTTTCCTAATGTATCTATTTGTGTCTCCGAAGATTTCCTGATAGAAAATTTGAGACATGAAAAAAATCTAAAGTCTGTATAGCTAAATATTACTTGAACTGAAAGTAATTAAGGTAAGAGTAATTTTAAAGAAATACAGCTGTTCAGTAGTTCTCTTTGCAGAAGCAAATAGGGGGTTGTAACAAATCATTTACATGATTAAGATATCATAACATGTACTGATGGTAGAGTGGACAATTGCACAGATATGATAAAGCAGTATATTAAAATGTTATCAGTTCTAGAGGATATGTGGGTGCTCACAATAAAATTCTTTTACCTTTTCTGTATATTTGAAAATACTTTAAATAAAATGTTTAAAAAATAGAGTTGCATTTGCAACTTTGACATGTGTTAAAATGTGATTGATGGACAGAAGGATAGGTAGTTGTTAAAGACAAGAATAGTAAAATACAAGTTTTAGATTCTAGTTGGTGTAAGAATGTTTACTGTAGCATTCTTATTTGCTGTAACTTTTTCAAAAATTTGAAAATTTTTAAAATAAAATGTTACAGAAAAGGCTCTAGACACTGTTTGAACTTAGAGAGTTCGAGTTGTATAACTATACAAGTTACTTAATATATTAGCCAGTTTCCTCATTTGTAAAATAGAGGTAACATCTAGTTGACAAATTATTTTGAGTATTTGAAAAGAATATCTGTAAAGCATCTGGGAAGTGACAGGCATATAATAATGGTTCTGGTAATATGAAAACTATGCTAGATCTAGCTTAATGTTTTTAGAATCACTGAGTATATAAGCATTTAACTTATTTGATGGAACAAAAGAAGAGCTGATATCTGGACCTACCCACTTACTCCATGCCCATATGTTTCATAGTTGGCTTAGAAATTAAGCCATAGTTGAGTCAGAAATTAAGCCATACTCACGGAAGTCTGGTCATCTCTATACCAAGGATGGAACCTCTCTGACATTCTTAAGTACCTATTAAAAACACTGCACATGCTTTTTTTTTTTTTTGAAGTACTAAAGATTGAAACCTTTGCACTGAGCTACATCCCAGTACCCCCACCCCGTCTCCCACCCTTGTATTTATTATTTTGGAAAGGGTCTCACTAAGTCACCCAGACTGAACTTGAATTTGTGATGGTCTTGCCTCAGCCTCCGGGTGTTGTGATTTCAAGGCCGTATTTTTGACATGGCTCTCAAGTTATTTTCATTTTTGCCACCAGTGTGAGGTATATACTACATTAAAAACATACTTGCTGCTAAATAGGTATGTTTATATATTATGCTTACATATTCATTATAGTTATATATTTATAAATATATGTGTATTTACTTTTAATTTTAGTATTTTTTTATCATTGATGTTCTTTTTTTTCCTTGATAAAAGTCATCCATTCTTTGGCGAGAGTTTAAGAAATAAACTTGCTGGGTGTTTGCGATGCACAGATGTAATCCCAGCACTTAGGAGGCTGAGGCAGCAGGATTGCCATCGGTTCAAGACCAGCTTATACTACATGAGTTCAAGGCCAGCATGAACCTCCCTCCCCCACAAAAGTAAAAGAAATAAACTTAGATTTCTGGCTTGAGTTTCAACCTCAAGAACATTTCAAAAGTACAATTGTATGGCCCTCTTGTTTTTTTATTTGGTCTTTTTCATATGCAGGGTGGATAAAAATTACTGAACTTTTTAATGTAAATTTATTTAAAATTAAATTCCAATTTACTACCATATGCCTCAAGGCTAAACATAATATAGACTATTATAATCATTTATATAAACTGGTTTTTAAATCCAGTTCAGTATGTTTAATCAATATGTCATGAATTTCATATCTATATAGTTGTCATCCTAGTAAATTCTATGGCATGTACTTTTACAGCATACAGATTTTAAATAAAACTGAATAGACTTTTCTAGCCTGCATTATGGAGGAACTTCTGTTAGCATCTAGTTGATTGATTTAATACCAGAAAAGAGCCATAATGCCTAAATGTGAACCAGCCAGATTTTGTATATCAGATTTTTAGGGCAGAGTTTTGGTCTTTCAGTAACATTTACTGATTGTCCTCATTTGAACATTTTTTATGATGTAGAATAATGTAAAAATAAACACTTAATTCACAGTTACTTAAAGTATGCTCCTGTTCTCTTTCTGTATTTTCCAGTCTCTGGCTGCAAATCTTTATGAATTTTTTGGGTAGTTGCAAGGTGTCGTTCAATCCATGTATCTGTGTATTTTATAGACTAATGATGAGTAAAAGCACATCAGGTTTTGTGTGTTTAGGGTAGATCTCTGTTTTGTTTTGAAATTAAATGCATCCTTACTTTTAGGTAATTGGAGATCACTAATGTACTGCTATAGAGTATATGAATGACAATTTAAGCATACATACAACTTTGGCAATTTTAAGATAGGACAAATAAAAGGAAATATTGAAAGAAAAAGCAATTATGATATCCTAGAGCAAAAACCTAGAAGAGTAATTATTTATAGAACCTCTTTTTTCTTTTTCTTTTCTTTTTTTTTTTTTTGTCTTTTTAAGACAGGGTCTTCCTATACAGTTCAGGCTGCCCTTGAACTCACTTTGCAGCTGAGGCTGGCCTCTACCTTGCAGCAATCCTCCTGCCTCAGCCTCCCAAGTGCTGAGATTATAGGTGTGTGCCACCACTCCTGGCAGTAATGATTTATAATATGTTAAATATGTTTCTACTGCCAAAAGAGAAAATAAAGTTTTATTCTTAAATGCAGATATTATGCCATTTTAATTTTAATTCAATCTAGTAAAAATTGCAAACATGAGCTATATAATAAGTTTCATATGGGTGTTATTGGCTGAGTGTTAAATAATGCAATGTACTACTTTTCCTATGTAGTTACAAAAATTACTGTATTGTTTTTGTAAAACCTAATAGTTCTGTAACTTGATGTGTAACAAGAAACATTTAATATATGAATAAAGTCAGTTTCTACTGTGTTAAAATAGTTGGCCTATTATTAATTATGATTGTAAAGAATTAGAATAACCTATTATAACAAATAAAAGTGGTATTCACTTTAGTCATTCCTGTCTGCTTTCATTCTATTTGCTATATGTAAAATGGCAATGAAGAAAAGATGTATTTCTTATATCCCTAGAAATACTTCCTTAAACAGTTGCCTATTAGAGTTATTGTTCAGGAATCCTTTTCTTTCTACATTCAAAATGGAAAAAAAAAAAAAAAACTGAAAAAACTCCACATTTAAGTTACTGCCTTTTAAAATACGTTTTAGAACATTGTGTTTAAAGCTTCCTATGTTCTAAGAGTTAGGAAGGAAAGGAGAATTGTTACACTATCCTAACTTGTTATTTTTCATTCAGTAGATTAGAGGTATGTATGTATTGGTTTATCATTAGTGTTATGTAACCTGAGAATTTCATGTTTGAGTGTGGTTTTCCTCCTTAAATTATTTTTTGGCCTTCTATGTATACATTTTGTCATATGCTTATAGACAGCATTTTGTTTATTTAGACACCTTACTAATTGTCTTCTGAAAGCATGAAGGCTGAAGACTAATTTATTTTCAATGGGTAATATTAACTGCTGTGCTGTATATACATTTTATATTTATGTCAGAAAAGGGTTGCAGAGGGGTGCTTTAGAACCACCTTTTCAGCTCTAAATAGCTATTGTGTACATATGGTAAGGTACTGCTGCTTAACAATTAGTAACTGCTTTGATGAAACTAAATTACATGTTTAAGTTCCCATCAGGAAGTCGCTTCACATATCTGTATTAATGTATTCAAGGCTCGAGAAGGAAAGTTAATTTTCCAGCTTAAATATTTAATTCAAGCTTAAAATTTAGTCTGTAATTAGAGCTCCCAAATGGCAGGAACATGGAGTATTTGTCCATTTTAATTAGATTGTTGTTTACCTATTAATTATATATCATATCTTGTCATATAGTTTTGATGGTAACAGATGGTGCTAGGAGTTAGTAAGGGTTTGAACAAAATAAGATTCCACATGATTTATTAAGTTGCACTTTATTAGTGAGTGGTCTGTGTTAGTCAGGTTATTCTCCCAAATAAGGACTGTGAAACATTTCACTAATTTTGGCAATTATTCTTTTGTGGACTCTTAAGAAATATTGAACATAAAAATATCTGAGATGAGTGGTGTCTATTTAGAATCAAAATAGATTACTTTATGCTTATTTTTAAGGGGTCTATATTGTCAAATTGTGTAATTGTTAGGAAGTTTACTATGTTTTGCTAGAATAATGTTAGAGAATTAGAATTTTTTTTTATTGGTAAAGATATATACATAGGGAATATTATATATAATTATGATTTATATATATATATAATTATGATTTAGGAAAACAAATAGTAGGATGATGATTCTATTATTTATTTTAGAGGTTTTCCCTTTGACATTTGAATTTAACAAAGAGACAAAGTTCTTGTTTACCAAAACAAGCAGTCTTCTGTCTAAAGTTGATGAACAGAATTTTCATCTTCAAGAGTAAATGTCAGCTAATTGGAAAAGTCTTCTAAGTTTGCTTATGAAAGATGTTACTAATTTTTTTGCCAGCTTGATACCTTCACCTGTCTGTGTATGTGTGGGCGGAGACGCACAGAAACAACAGAGCAGGGAAGGAGGGAGGTGTTACGGCTGTGTCTAGATACCCGGCAAAGCCTCGCGCAGTCTTAGGCCGGTTTGGATGTGAGTGAACGCAGAGTTTGTGACTGAGCCAAGGTCCAGTGCTGGGGTGAAGGGTGTGCATGCTGCCCTGGCCCTAGGACCAGAGCCTGCACACCACATAAGGGGCAGAGAGAGGCTTGTCTCCCTCTCCTCCTCTCTCGCTGTGTTTAGTACTGCCCTTCGCTTAGAGCAGCTGCCCCTCTGCCTGCCACCCTCCTTTGGAGCCAGCCAGTTATGGCCTGAAATGTCTATAAACTGTGAGGTAAATAAACCTTTCCTCCCTTAATTTTGGGCATTGAGTATTTTGTCTCAGCAACAAGAAATGTAACTAAGATGGAAGGAAAGGAGGTTTTAAAATTTTAGTTTTAATGTAGCTTATTTGAAATTTATTATAATCTTCGATATCATTACCTTAAAACTAAGTTTGTGTTACTATTTCTTAGCTCTTTAAGTTATTTTGAAAACCAGATCTCTTTTTTTATAGCAAAGAGAAAATCCCACTTTCATTACTTTCTAGATTTATTCCACAGAGCCTCCATGAAATGTGTCAGATCTTTGAAATTGTGGTTGTCTGTTACTTAACCTTTCCTTCAGTAAGCAGCTTTGTTTTTAATTACATTTTCTCTCTTTTGGTCTCTGCTTTTTCTCTCATTTTCTCTCAATTTGTCTCTGCTTCTGTTAGTTTTCCATTATAACCAGTACCTAAGATTATAAAGAGAAGAGATGTGTTTTGCTTTATGGCTTCAGATGTTCCATTTCATGATTGGGTAGCCCTATTGCTTTTAGGCCTGTGGTAAGGCAGTACATCTTGGAGAGAGTGTGGTGGAGCAAAACTGCTTACCTCGTGACTAGGAAGTTAAAAAGAGAGAGAGAGAAATAGGACATACAGGATGTCTCAAATCCTTCAAATGCATTCCCTCAATGATGTAATGGCTTGCCACTAGACCCTACCTTTTAAAGACTGCACCCCTTCCCAGTGGCACCAGGCTGGGAAGCAAGCCTCTACTATGTGAACCTTTCAGGGGGGATGCTCTTGAGATACACACTATAGCAATTGTTTTGCAGTTATAATTCTTTATGGATGAGTGATATTGCATATGTGAACAGTAGACTTGTTAAATGTGAAGTACAGGACTTTTCATATGTATGACATGCTTATGTAATATATTAATCACTTAAACTTACATGTAACTGAGATCTCATTATGTGCATATCACAGTGTCTTTAGAACTGTTTGATTTGTTCAGGAAAGAGAACAAAGTGATTTTTTCTTTCATATTGAATGAGAAACTGTTACTTTAATGTGACCAAAAAGTGATTTTAAATATTGTGCTACAGTGTGTTAGGAAGAGATGCTGCATTATAGTTACTGAAATTAAAGCGAATTGTAAAGAAAAAAATTATTTTTTAAAGTAGCTGTCATGTAAAGTTAATTTTTAATATTTCTACCCTTTGTGAAAGTATGGAGCTATATTTTCATTGGCAAACTTTATCAAATGTAATATAGACCATTTCTATAAAAAGAAGTAAAACTAAATTGAAGTATGTGAAATACTCTAATTTGGAAAATTGTCCCTTAGAAATAAGATGACTTCATTTCTTTTATTACACATGTAAAATATATATTGGTTGTCTTACATTTAAACAAAGGTTCTTCAGTGATTGTTAAGTGAACAGTAAGTGAAAATAGAAATGGGGTTTTCTTTGCAGTTGATTTTCTGTTACACCTTTTCAGGACTTCTATTTAAGCAGTGTGTGTGTGTGTGTGTGTGTGTGTTTAAGGAAAATGACAGTGCTGATTACTTTTTCTGTAATGATTAGGATTCTTTCCCTGAAATAGCAATATATGAAAAATATTTAGAAAAGTGTGGTAGCTGATTAATCATTTTTTAATTAGCTATCAATTTCAACCAGGATAATACATTAACTGGTAATACTTAAGGACTTTTAAGTCAGGATTCAAAAAACGACTGAATTAATTAGCTAATAGAATTTTGGGAATTCTTACCCAGGTACTTACCACTTCAGAAAAGTGATGACTGTGGAATGTCTTAACAAATATTTTGTTACATGTAGTTCTTCAAACATGAGTTTCCCAAGGAACAGGCCTCATGGGCAGTGTAGTACTGATACAGTAACAACCAAATATTGCTTATTCCAAACATTAGGGAATAGGGATTTTTTTAAGCCAATTAAAAAAGCTACCTTTAGTGTTTTCCAAATTTTCATTTCTCTTGTGTAACTGACTAAAGATTAAATAAAAGTTTAAAAACTAATATGCTGTTAATTGGATTTTTAAATTTCTTTCCCACCTTCTGGCCCTCCCTCCTTGTCTTCCTTTTTTCTCCCTTTCTCTCCGCGGTTCAGTGTTACTACGTAGTGTACCGACTTCAGAATTAAAATACATAAGCAGGATGTTTAGGACTTAAGTACTCATGAATTGCTGTTTAAAGCTTTTTTAAAAAAACGCAGATAGGGAAAAAAGATAACAATTTCTCCACGCTGAGCGCAAACCAGGGAGGCAGTGATGATGTGGGACAAGAGTCCTCAGCCTAGTGGGGAAACTCTTAACTGTTAGAAGTACTTCCTCTTCTCAGACAGCCTTGGGTACCCTTCTCTGCTTTTGTTTTTCTGTTCCTTTTAAGTGCAGTGACCTTGGCTGGAACTCCTTTCTAATCTTTAAGATTTGTTTCAAGTTTAGTTCTTTTGTGAAACATTTTGACCTGCACAATCCTTGGCACTTTTGATATATATACTCATTATGTTGAGTTATTTTTTGCTCCTTTAGTTGGAGTAACATTTGTACTCTTAGTGTTTTCAGCACTGTGACTAATTCATAATAAATGTTAACCAAAATAGTAAAAGTGCTATCAATCTGCAAGGGACCCAGTGAAGATTTGTTTTAAACTTTTAAGTTAAAAAAAATGTATCTAGGTATCTATCTTGTCTATCTCTCTATCTCAGGTCATGTTTTCACTCCAGTTTGTGTTTTCAAATTAAAATACCTTTTCTTTTGTTTTTTTTTTTTTAGATAGGGTTTTACTATACAGTTCAAACTGGCTTTGAACGTGCAAAGAGACTCCTGCTTCAGCCTCCTGAGTGCTAGGATTACAGGCTTGTGCCACCACACCTGGTGTACTTTTTGTTAACGATAAGTATTTCATGTTTTTTCTACAGTGGTCAAACAATACAAAGTGTATTATTGAAAAACACTTGTAGTTCTTTCCCTAATGGTGGTCATTGTTTGTTGTTTGAATTTTTCCTGCTAAAGTATTTTTTTGTTTATTTTTTTGAGACGTCTTATTATGCAGTTCAGGCTGCCCTTGACCTCACTATGTAGCCCCAGCTAGCCTTGAATTAATAGCAGTGTTCTTGAGTCTGCCTCCCAAAGCTAGGGTTACAGGTGTGCCCCACCACACCTGGCTCCTTTGCTTTTTAATGATGAGGTGGTTGCATTTGTCTTTCTCATTTTCTAGTCTAAATGTTATAAACATAAGCTCTTTCTAAAGACACTGTTTTGAAATTGGGATGCTTCACTTGAAGCATCACATTATGAATCTCTTTTACAACTCTGAATTATGCACGTTGTACTTTGAGAAGTCCAGTGGGTCTTTTCAGACCTTAAGTTTCTTTTTCTCTGTTTGCAGTGTTTTGCCCTTGCTTTTATGATGTTACAGATTCCCGGTTTTCTTACGTCCTGATTGTGTTTTATCATTTTCAAACATGAGTGCTTTTCTTTCTCACACTACCTTCCTCTTGGCAATCTCTTCTGTATTCATGACTTCATTTACCCGTTGCCCCAGCCAAGACTCTTGTGGGTTGCTGCTGGGGTTGGCTGCTGATCCTGTGTCTGAGGGAGGGACAGACCCAAAGTGCCTCAGGCGGTCAAGCTACCTCAGTATTGAGAAATTGTCCTGCTTGGATGATTACTCTTAGTAGCTAACATTATCTCTCATGATAGTACTTTGCAAGTGTGTAAAATAAATGCCCCTACTGTTGAAGTCACTCCTCCTGCTCATCAGGCAAGGAGGAACTCCACCTGACCCCAGGTCTTAGCTTTTGTCTTTATTTTTCTCATACCCACCTCCGTTTCTACCTTCCTCTTGGCAATCTCTGAGGTTTGGTACAGCCTACTAACATGACTTGCAGATTGATACTTTTACTTTGTGTCTTCTTGGATTCCACAAGGATGCCTCAAATTTGACGGTGTTTAAATTAAATTAATTAGGCCAGGCATGGTGGCGCATGCCTTGAATCCCAGCACTTGGGAGGCAGAGGTGGGAGGATCTATGTGAGCTCTAGGCCAACCTGGGCTACAAAGTGAATTTAAGGCCTGCCTGAATTACATAGTGAAACCCTGTCTCAAAAGGACAAAAAGAAATAGTTTTTTAGATTACCCTTTCATTTGTGCCTTTTTTGTCATTTCCCCAATTTTAGATAATATGTTGCTGCACACCTTTGTATCCAGGCAGCTCTTAATCAGTAGATATCCTTTTGTCACAATCTAAATCTTTAAATACAGTATTTATGGATCAGTTTTTATTGGTTGATCTGTTTGTCCCTTTTACTTTACAATTATAAACAATTGTAAATTTATTGGTTTTCTACCTAATAAGTTTATTCCTTTCATGTTATTATTAAGAATTTGTTTTCTTAGAATTGCCAATTCTTAGATGTGCAGATTACTTGAGGAAGATCCTTATCTTTCCACTAATGAATATTCCTATCCAGTATTATGTTTTGCATCTTGAGTAAATCAAGTGCAATTTAAATCCCCTAAACAAGTCACATATCT
The DNA here is from genome assembly GCA_004027595.1 of Dinomys branickii. Classification (NCBI taxonomy): domain Eukaryota; kingdom Metazoa; phylum Chordata; class Mammalia; order Rodentia; family Dinomyidae; genus Dinomys; species Dinomys branickii. The sequence continues at coordinate 3,159 of PVLD010013649.1, read as the reverse complement.
TCTCCATGTAGATTTTTCACAGTATAATAACTTTGTTATTGCTACTATGTTGGATTATTTTTCTTAGGGTTGCTTTTAGTTTGTCTAGTATTTCACACAGTTCGTGTGAATTCTAGACAATTTTGAGGAACTTCTAGTATATTTTTTAAAGTCATACAATCTTACTCATTTTATGGTTAAAATTTTTTGTGAGATTGATTATCTTGGTTTGTAGATAATATCATTTGCAGGTTATAATTTAGTCTTTTTAAAGTTTACATTTATTACCGTTTATTTCACTTGACCTAGGGTTGTTTAAAATCTTCCCAACAATGTATAACATATTAATAGCACTGGCATCAATACTCAATTTCCTTGATTGTTTTTGAATAGAAAGAAAACTCCACTTATGTCTTGCCATTATAGGTGTGATGTGTGTATTTTGTCTTCCTAGTGAAAGCTCTGTTGAAGAATTTGGAAGTTTTATTTTTTGCTTATTTAGTTTATTTTTCAGTTAGGAATGAGGGTTAACTTTTATTAAAGTTCACCATATTTGACAAAATATTATTACAGTTTTTCCTTCTTTAGGTGAATTTAAAATCAGTTCATATATTTTCTGTTACTAATTAGCTCTTGCCCTTGAACCTTGCAAGCAAGGTTCCTCCTTGATCTTGGTATGTTGTGAAATCATTCCTTAGTGCTAGCTTTATCTTGTGTTAGAGTTAGGATCACACTAGTGTAAATTACATTGGGACAGTTTTTCTCTTTTGTTTTTTAATTATAGAGTAGTTTAAACATTACAGAGTGATCATTTCCTTGAAAGTTTACTAAAAATTTTCCCATTGCAATCTTGACAGGTGACTGTTTGAAGTAGGGATGCTGTAATGGTAGAGGGAAGATCTTTCACTACGGGTCTGATATTTTGTATTCAGGTAGTTTGAAATTTCCTGAACTGATTGTAGAAATTTGTTCTTTCTTACAAAACTATTATTTACTATATTTCCAAATTTGTTGGTTTAAAGTTACATATTAAATAATCCCCCTAGCTCTGCCCTCATGTTTAAAATAATCTCATTGAGGCCTGTAATTATAACCCCTTGATTGCTGTTAGTAAAATTTCTCCTCTCCCATCACTTGGTAAACTTGTTAGAATTTAGTCTGTTTCATTGACATTTTTAAAAATTTGTTTTGATACCAGGGATCAAACTCATGACCTCAGGCTTTCCAGGCAAGCACTTATGTGCTGAGCTATATTCCTGGCCCTTCATTAACATTTTTAAAGAAACAGTAACCTAGGTTATTTTCTCCTTTGCTAATTTATTTGATTTATTTATTTTTAAAATTTTTCATTTTTTTAATGTTGCTGTGTTTCAAACCCAGGGCCTAGGGCATGCCAAGCACTAGATTCGTTTTGTTTCTGTGATTTTCTTGAGATAAATGCTAGCTCATTGATTTGTTATATACTGTATTTTTAAGTTTTATTTTAACAAAGTATGAAATTATGATGTCTTTATATTTTTCATTTATCAGTTTTTACATATCACAGTAAAAATGCATGTATTATGATCAATTTAGTTCTTTTAATTTACACAAAATTTTAATTACAAAGTAGACAACAGCTATAGAAAAAACACTGAAATCAATTATATACTTTGGTGGATTATAAAGTAAATATGTTTGTAAATATTAACTGAAGTCAAAAATACAATTCTGTTAGCCACTGAAAACGCATTTTCCTGTTCTTGATGCTATTCACAGTCCTCTAAGTATTCTACCTCCAAAATTAACCATTCTTTTTTTCTTTTGATTTTAAGGATAATAAGTTAATTCAGTTTAGGGGTTTATTACTGACGTGTGCAGCTCTAGATTTTAATTTTTTCTTTTAAAAGTTGTATTTGCTTTCTAAATCTTTCTTATGCTACAGTATTCTCTGCCCAGTATTCTTTGTTTTCTTTACAACTGTACTATTGGCAAAGCAGTTTGTTTAACTTCTATAGTTCTCTGCAGTCAGGATTTTATGATTTTATACTCATGCTGTGTTTAAATATTTTTTTCCATATTTTTCCAAGTTGATGAGTTGAGTCAGAATTTAATTTGATTTAGGTTTTATCTCTTGAATAAGACTGTAGGTGCTATTGTTCCTTTGATCAGGAGGCATATCTGTCATTTTGATTTTAGGGTTTTTTTATTTTGGGGGGGAGGGTGCAGGATATTACTATGTAGTTCAGGTTGCCCCTGAATTCACTATGTGGCTGATGCTGGTCTCAAGCTTATCAAACTCATGGAAATCATTTTAGTTTTAAATGTTGTTTGCCATCGACATTCATATTCATTCATTGTTTCATTCGTTACAGAGTGTGTTTGTTAACCCATGTACAGATGAACTCATTGTTTTCAATTCCTGATTATCTCACAAGAACTTTTTGGTATAAAAAACTCTAGAATTGTATTGTGGTCAGAGAATGTGGAGTTCATATTTTCAGAATATTAATATATTGTCTCTTTATATTGCTAACCTTGCAAATATACCTTTGGTGTTTTAAAAAATTATGATTTTTTGCTTGTCATTTCAATATTTTGTGTTTATATACCTAGTAAATACTAAATGAAACTTACTACAATATTTTTCAAATTTGTGTATCTCTACTTGCTTGATAAACTCTTGTAGGATAGATTGAAAGTATGGATATTTCTGGAAGCATAAAGTTCATATAGGTGTGTTTCTGTTTTACTTTTTGGCATTATTATTAAAGTAACAAATGATGATGACTGAACTAGAATACTGAGAACAGAGAATAGGAGATAGATGTTAAAATACTTAGGAAATATATGTAGTAAATATGAAACATGGTTTAGTTTTTATTTTGTGATTAAGAGCCAATAGTGTAATTAAACACATGATTTAGAGCAGGAATTTCAAAATCTGGTCCATGGGCCAATTCTGAATTTCCATTATTATTATTTTTTTTCTTTAAAAAAATAAAGTACAAAAACATACGAACAAACAGACACCAGTTAGCATAAAAAATAGTACAGTCACAACTAATCTACAGACAAGGTGACATGGTCTCAACAGTGGTTATTGCTTTATCCATTGATATCTTCGAAGTGTAAATATATGAACCCATATACAGACATGCAAATTTAGTCATACAATTAATCTTCTCAACAACAGAAAAA